>VMDO01013365.1:0-58524 GCA_007922755.1 Pedetes capensis
ATCGTGGATCAAAAGTGTCAAAATACAAAGTATCGACTATCGTGGCTCAAAAGTGTCAATATACAAAGTATCGACTATCGTGGATCAAAAGTGTCAAAATACAAAGTATCGACTATTGAGGCTCAAAAGTGTCAATATACAAAGTATCGACTATCGTGGATCAAAAGTGTCAATATACAAAGTATGGACTATCGTGGATCAAAAGTGTCAAAATACAAAGTATCGACTATCGTGGATCAAAAGTGTCAATATACAAAGTATGGACTATCGTGGATCAAAAGTGTCAAAATACAGAGTATCGACTATCATCTCTGATGTGATAAACGGGACCTGCAGAAACCAGACTTGTAGGGTCTAGGCCATTGGTGCAGCAGGATGAGCAGCTTCTGTGAGACACAAGATCGCTGTGATGACTGTGTCTTGGATCCTAATGAAGGAGCCAGCTAATTAGTCACCAGCCACCTACACTAATACCAGGAGGGTGTGATGGGGTTTGGGTAGGGAAGGTCTTTGGTCTCTTTATAGATTTTAGTGTGCTAAAATATCATGGCTTGGGGGATCCTGGGTTGGATCCTGGAACAGAGAGAGCATGTGGAGTCTGGAGGCTGGGGACAGGGACACCTGCTAGGTAGGCACAGGGCGATGCTTATTTCAACCCGGACGTCACAAGAACGCTGAAGGAGCAGCAGGATGAAGGAGCTCTCTGTGCCGTCTCTGCAACTTTTTCTGTAAATCTAAAATTCTTCCTAAGTGTTGTGGTTGTTGTTGTTAGGTGCCATCGAGTCGTTCCGACTCATAGTGACCCTCATAGGGTTTTCAATGGCTGATTGTTTCGGGATTGCCTCCAGAGTGGGTTGCCATGCCCTTCTCCCATTTTTTGCAGGGCTGGGAATTGAACTCGGGACCTCAGGGACTGCAGAGCGGTGCTCTACCAACTGAGCTAAGTCCCAGCCAAGTAGAAGACTTATTTAATAAAAAAATAATGTTTCTAAAATTCTCTTGGGAAGTAAACGAAAACTCCCAAGTCTCTGCCTCCGTCAGTGAAATCTGCCCGTGCTGCAGAGCTGTCACATGAATCTGGGGAATGGAGGCAGGCACCCTGAGAGGCCCTGGGCCTTGCTGCACCTGGCTGGCAGGAGGGTCACACTCCAGCCAGGCTGAGGTTGTTCGCATGGGGTGCCCCGCATGAGAATGTGCAGCTCCGCTGTGTCCGATGGGCAGAACGCGACAATGTCATCCTCTTCTGCCAAAATCCAGCTAGTTCTCTTAACTGGTGACAAAAATAAAATGCCCCAAACACAGCCAGCATGGCACAGTAGTGCCTCACCACCTGGCAGAGGTGGAAATTCATTGTTTCGAATTGCTGACCGGGGATTTAGCTGGCTAGATTGATGGCAACGGGATGAAATCCTGGGGTTTTGCTCCTTTCCAAAGGTAAGAGAGATTCCTGTCTGGGGGCCCTGATGTCCCTACATGCACAGCCAGAAGAGGAAGAGGGGGAAGCCCTCAGGCCAGCTCAGCCCTCAGATGTGCCCCCTCTCCTCCCAGGCAGTGAGGATGCATGGCCTGTGCCTGTGGCCCCAGAGAGACACTGAGGATGACTCACGACCCAGAGAGCACTATCCGTCCTCAGGTGCTGTGAGCGGACGGGGCCCAGAAGGCGTCAGCTAGACTGGGAGTGTCCTAGGGGGTGTGGCGGTCAGGGATCGGAGCGAGGGGAGAAGCCCCTCTTTCACATCTCTCTGCGTCCCCTGCCCAGTCCCCATCTGTTGCCCTTCTGTGGATGACGGATTATCAGAGACTCCAATGACCTTTGCGAGTGGGCGTGGTTAAGCTCCCGCTTGCACCTACGCACCGGTGTGGGTTTACCAGTGACTTCTCCACTGTCTGCAAGGCTAGCTGGGGAGATGTTTAGAAGGAACAATGATGCTCTGCTCCCTCAGGGGGGCCTGGCAACGGTGGTGGCAAGCACTGGTGACAAATTTGTCACGGTCTCCAAGGGCGGAGACACGAGGATCCCATGCTGCCTCATGACTGTCAGCCTCACTCGCTCCAGAAATCTGACGATGACAAGTCCGGCCGGGTGTCAGAGGCCTTGGATACTTTGTCCTCTCAGGAGTGGATGGCGTGGGGCACTGTGGAGGCGTTTCTGACCAGCCGCTTCTTCAGTTGGTTGTCTTGGTGCATGGCGGAGTCAGCCTTCGCCAGTGCCAGCTCCGGCCAGCACTGCCCAAGACCAGCCTTGGCTTGGCAGGGGCTTCGTCCGATGGCTCATGTGTCCCCCAGCTTCTGCTAGACCCTCTTCTTCTCTGTGCCAAGGCCTCTGTCCAAACACCCAGGGCCCTCCAGCCACGTCCGTGTCACCCCACAGCCTCGAAGGAACCTCTCCTGAGAACATTGCTGTGGCTCAAATGGGCCCCTGAAAGTTCATGTCAGAAACTTCTTCTCCCCATCCATACCTCATGGTGTTTAGGGACAGAGCCTTTGGGATGCAATTAGGATTAGATAAGGTCATCAGTCCCTCATGATTGGGCTGGTGGCATATAAGACGAAGAGAGACCTGAGCTGTCACCCTGCTCTGTCTCCCACGGGCTGCCCTGCGCCATGTCATGATGCAGTGTTAGGCTCTCCCTGGATGGTGGGTGGAGGCTGGTATCACCCTCTGGGATTTTATGACAAGAAATACAGCAGGAGATTTGGGCTGAGAAGGCTGCTATGTCCTGTCTACACTACTGTGTTATTTAGGAAAATAGATCGTGGTAATGACCTGGAGTTTCAACCTGCACAGAAGCAGTCGATGGTCTGATCCACAATCCTGGTCTTGTTCTGACTTTTGATATTGAGCTTTTCCATCTTCTCTTTCCATAAATGTAGTCACTTTGGTTCCTGTATGTTCCATCTGGTGAATTCTATGTGTATCATAAGAGGTTATGTTGGTGAAAAACCTGTTTGCAATGAAAAGGTCATTGGCCTGACCAAAGCCTATCATGTGATCTCCAGCATCATTTCTGCTACCAAGGCCGTATTTTCCAACTACTCAAAAGGCGACTAGGAAAGAGTTGTCTCCTCAAAGTAGAGTCAATCTTAATGATGGAAATGGAGTAAAGCCCCAGAAACCCCGTTTTGCTGATGTGGCATAACACAAAATGAGAAGGAACAACTGTAAACATTAATAATTGGAGCATGGAACATATGTAGCTGTAATTTAGGAAAACTAGATTTTTTTATTGACGCCTTCTTTATTTCCAACTTTTGCCTTCCACTCACCAGTAATGATCAGTACATCCTGATTGCATGTCTGACTATTTCAGATTGCAGAAGCTGGTAAAAATCTTCCCTATCTTCATTTGTGGCTTTAGCAATTGGTATGTAAATTTGAATAATAGTCACATTAACTGGACTTTCTTGTGGGCATATGGATATTACTCTATCAATGAAAGCATTGCACTTCAGGACAGATCTTGAGGTGTCTTTTTTGATGATGAATGCAACCCCATTTCTCTTTAATCTGGCATTTCCAGCATAGTAGACCATGTGTTTATCTGATTCAAAATGGCCTACGACAGTCCATTTTAGCTCACTTATGCCTAGAGTGTTGATGTTTATGCGCTCCATTTCCCTTTTAATGATTTCTAGTAATCCTAGATTCATACGACATACACTCCATGTTCTAGCTATTAGTGGATGTTTATAGTTGTTCCTTCTCATTTTGAGTTATGCCACATCAGCAAAAGGAGGTCTCTGGGACTTCACTCCATTTCTGTCATTAAGGTTGACTCTACTTTGAGGAGACAACTCTTTTCTAGTTGCCTTTTGAGTGCCTTCCAACCTGGGGTTCATTTTCCAGCACTATATCTGACAGTGTTTCTCTTCTATTCATAGGGTTTTCAATGGCTAATTGTTTTAGGACTGGGTTGGCCATTTCCTTCTACCTAGTCTATCTTATTATGGAAGCTTAGCTGAATTGTGTCCACCATGGGTGACCCTGCTGGTGTCTGTAATACAAATTGGATAATATTTGGTGTCACAGCAACACACAAGCCCCTAAACAGATGGCTCTTGAATGCCCAGCATTCAAGTAAAAGTAAAAGGAAGATGTGATGAAGTTAGAGAACCAAACGGAAGATTTCAAAAGGCAGCTCAAGAAGACAAAATCTTGGATTTCATCTTCTCAAATTGATCTTGGCAAAGATTAGTGTTCAATAAAAGGTTTTTGTTTAAGGGCATGAATGAATGGCCCGGGATACACTATGAGTGGAGTATACCTTTTTACACTTGTGTGGGGGATGTGAGTGCATTATCCTGTTATCTAGTGCTGCATGATGTTATCACAAAAATTAATGGCTTTAAACCCCAGTCATTATTTTCTGCCTCTCTTGGTGCCTGCTGGACAGTGTCTGTTAGTCAGGTGTTGGAGAGGGACCCGCCTGGGCAGTTTTCATGATGTCTCTTGCATAACTACAGTCAGCATAGGTGGGGCTGCCTCACTGGGCAGTTTTCATGACGTCTCTTGCATAATTGCAGTCAGCGTCAGTTGGGCTGCGTCATCCAAAGGGTCCACTGAAGCTGAGGTTCCACTTCTCAAGTGGCCCAATTATATGTCTGCCACTTATTGCTGGAAATTCGTGTCTTCTCCATGGGGCTGCTTGAGCACCCATACTATATGGAGGCTGCTTCCTCCACAACAAGCTGCCCACGAGTTTCTGGGCAAGAACCCTAGTGCCCTATGTGCCCAGTCACCTCCTACACTCTCACCGCACCAGTCCTGGGGGCCACACTCATCAAAGGTGAGAGGATTACACAAGTGCTCGATGCCTGGGAGGCATGGATCATGGGTCCATCTTTGAGGCCAACCACCTCTCTTTCTATTATATACACTGTACATTTGTTCAACACATATTTATTGAGTCTCTACCACACATCAAGTAGTAAGTTTTGGTACTGAGGATTAAAGTGACTAAGCATGATCTTGGCCTGAAGGAGCTTGCTTTCCAGGAGGAAGGGACATGAGTCAGCCTTGTTTGGCTGTATTTTATTTAGCACTATTGCTGCACATGCTTAGGGACCCAGAGGAGACACATTTAGAGTGACTGGGACTCACTAGGACCTCTGGGACTATTATAATTTATTTGAGCAAAGAGGGAAAGGAAAGTTGCTGCTGTCGAGGAATGATGTGAGCAGGCAGCACAGAAACATGTAGGACTCTGCCTCCTATAGGGAACTTGGCCTGGGTGGATGCAGGCCATTCCCGGGGTTGCAGTGGACATCGATGGTATTGGCTGTCGGCAACAGGAGGGATTCAAGATCTACATTCCTTTCGGGCAAAGTGTAAAGTGAAGAGTATTTTCTATTTCCAAAAAACCATTTTGTTTCTACTTTTAGATAATTGCTTTTTTTTCAATGTCTAAGAAGTGAGTAATTTAAATAAAGATATTTACACTTGGAGATTTTCTTAGTACTTCCAAACAGTGACATATGTGTAAATGCTAAACAGAAGTTTCAAGTCCAATCTTGCTTTTCTAATGTTCTCCCTCTGAGGGAAACTGACCACGGCTTGTGCCTCTCCTTCCCAACTCAAATGGAAGAAGAAGGGGTTCTGGGTTTTAGACTAAGTGTGAACGTGTTTCACGGGTCTTGGGAAGGGTGAACAGCTTTGGAAAATGAAAACACAGGATGCCTAGTTAAATTTGAACTTCAGATAATAAATACATTTTTGTAAGGCTGCCCTATGGAAAATACCAGAGATGTATCTCTTTATCTGAAGTGCACATTTCACCAGGTGTCCTGGGTTCTTTCTGACAATCCTAGGCCCTTTACAATCAACATTCTTTTTTTTTTTTTTTTTTTTTTGGCCGTACTGCGGGTTGAACCCAGGGCTTGCACTTGCATGCTCTGCAAGTGCTGGATCACTAAGCTGCACCCTCAGCCCATTTTTTTACTTTTTGAGACGGTCTTGCTAAGTTACGCAGACTGCCTCTGGTCTCGAACTGTGATCCTCCCACCTCTGCCTCCCAAGCCACTGGGATTACAGGCGTGCGCCACCATGCCCGGCACAACCAACAGCTGCTGTGGGGCATCCTTCCAGGGCCCGCCGCAGGCAGCTTTGGTGCTGCAAATTTAGCCCCCTCAGGCTCAAACCTAAAGAAACAGATGAGATTTGTTATTGGCCTTGAAGGTCAGTGAAGTCCTTTGTTGGCCTCTCCTATTTTATGCTGTGATGCAAGAAGCATGTTTATCCCCGAGGGATTTTTTTATCTTATAAACATAGTGTGTACCCCAGCAAAGTCTGAAAAGGCACTAGGACTTTAGTTATAGTTAGGTGCCGTGGAGTCAGTGTCCGACTCATAGAGACTCTATGTACAACAGGCGCAACACTATTATCAGTGCTTCTCTGCTGTTCATAGGATTTTCAGTGGCTGATTGATTTTGGGGAGTGGGCTGCCAGGTCCTTCTCCCAAGCCTACAGCACCTGGTGTTCCCAGGTGGTCTCTTACCCAAATACCAATCAGGCCTGACCCTGCTTAGCTTCCGAGATCTGATGGGATCCGACACCAGTGGTATGGCTGTAAGTAGGACTTAAAGGGCTTACGTTCAAATCTCAACTCTGCCACCTGCTTGCTTACTTGAGAAGGATTCTAATACGGCAGCATTGTGTCGTGAGTAAATGCTGGAGATAAGAAGGTAACCGAAGTTAAATGTCTCACGAGTATCACATATTTCAGGATATGGAAATGAGCATGGCCAAATCATGTGGTGAAATTGTTGTTGTCCATTTCCTAGATACCCTTGCAGGATGGGAGTTTGCTGGTGAAAATACCAAAGTCCAACTCTAGGGTTTCACGCTAGCTAACGCAGTCCAAAAAGACGAGAGGATGTGGAAAACCACAGTTTGAAACTGGCTTCTTGAATAGTACTTGGGAGCATTTGAGAGGCCTGAGTAGCTGGCACTGCATGGCTATGGCCGCTGTCCATGTCCTGAGAGTGACCAAGCAACCCCGGGTTCCCGGCTGAGGTTACACCTGTCATTGGGCACTCAGGAAAGCAGCTGGCTTACCGCAGCCCTCCTGCCTGGCCCCGTCTGAGGTGGCAAGTGAGACTCCGGAAGGGTTGTTGTTGTTAGGTGCCGTCAAGTCGGTATCCGACTCATAGCGATCCTCATAGGGTTTTCAATGGCAGATTGTTTTGGGATTGCCTTGGGAGTGGATTGCCACGTCCATCTCCCATTTTTGCAGTGCTGGGAATTGAACTCGGGACCTCAGAGACTGCAGAGTGGCGCTCTACCAACTGAGCTAAATCCCAGCCCTCCCGAAGGATAGAGATCAAGAAAGTCTGAGTGCTTGACCTGGGGCTCATTTCTCTGGCCAACCGAAGCAAACTGCTCCAAAAATGATAAGAGATCCAAGTGCCCAAGGCCGAATTCCTTCATGGCAGTGAGGTCTTCTGTTTTCCGTGGTTTGGACCCTCATGACTCAGTGTGGCCCATGAACCAGTGTTGGCCTTATCTGGCGGATTCTCTAAATGCAGAAGCCCCACCCGGACCTACCACGCTTTATGTGATGATAAAATCCGACTGCATCCAGAACAAGTTAGGTAACTGGATGCCCCGGGCGCTCACCACTCTGCCCTCTTTTTTATTTTTTTTTCAGTACTGGGGGGTTGAACCCAGGACTTCCCACTTGCATGCTCTGCAAGTGATAGACCACTGAGCTGTACCCCCAGCCCATTTTTTTTTTTTTTACTTTTTGAGACAGGATCTCTCTAAGTTACTCAGTCAGACTGCCTCTGGTCTCGAACTTGCGATCCTCCTGCCTCTGCCTCCTGAGCCGCTGGGATGACAGGTGTGAGCCACTGTGCCCGGCTGCCAGCCTGCCCTCTGTAAGGAGGGAAGCTAGGGGCTCCCACCACGCTGCCATCTTGGCAGTGGACACACAAGATGCCACATCGTGGGCCTCCGTGGAACGGCTGTGCTGACGTTCCTCTGCCACGCACCACAGAAATCACGGCCCATCAGCCAAGCTCAGTCCTCTCCACCCTGATCTTAGCTCAAGCTCCCCATCTCTGAGACAAGCAGAGGGAAGCCAGAGGGGAAGAAAGGCCGAAGGCTGAACAGCTAGACGGTGGCCAACCTAAGGCCAGAACCCAGGTCTTCCGACTTCCACTCTGATGTTATTGCTACTCTATCTGGAAAAAAAATAGCATAACAAGGAAGCAAGTGTCTTATTGGTGGCATGCAGAGGGCTTTTAATAATACACTGCACAAAGAACAGAGCACTATAGTATGCTCGGTGGGCCTCCCAGGAGAATAAATATTGCACTTGAGCTCAAAGGCTCCTGTCGGGGCCTCCGCTGGGGGAGCAAACCTCCTCACTTGAGTGTGAAATAGCACAGTGACAGGAGGTCCGTTGGTCCATTTGCAGCCTTGTTTTTGGAGAGTGCATGGAAAAGTCGCCTTCCTGTGAAAGCATTTCAGGAGTCTGCTGCTCTTCCCCAGAGACACAGACGCAGTTGTAAGGAGGGCCCAGTGCCCATACTTCCCTGGGGAAAGATGGCTTTGTGCTTTCAGATTTCCTTCCACTGGGTACCGCTGAACTGGCCCTGACGTGGGACTCTGGAGGGGAGAAGAAGGTGCTAGCTGGGCTGAAAACAAATCCTCCTGGCCCCTCTGGCTTCTCAAAGCCCGTGATTCCCAGGCTGTCTCCCGTTTTGACAGATCATGGAATGGAGGCCTGAGGGGTCAGCCCAGAGCTCTGCCACTGAACTCCTTTCACTGGCAACTTCTAGGAAGACTCCAAATTCTGCCCTGTGGTCAGTCACACCTTCTGAAGGGGTTTCTCAAATGCTTTTTATTTTTTATTTTTTTCCAGTACTGGGGGTTGAACTCAGGGCCTCGCGCCTGCATGCTCTGCAAGTGCTGGACCACTGAGCTGCATCCCCAACCCTATTTTTTTTTTACTTTTTGAGACAGGGTCTCGCTAAGTTACACAGACTGCCTCTGGTCTCGAACTTGCGATCCTCCTGCCTCCACCTCCTGAGCCACTGGGATGACAGGTGTGCACCACTGGCCCGGCTGGGTTTCTCAAATTCTTTCTCCACACCGCAGCCTCTGCTGTTGCCCGTGGGGAGAGTGCTGCTGTGTGCCCCTTGGTGAGCTATAAGAAGACCCCCGTCCTTCCTTTGACTTGGAGGAATGAGGCACCTACTGGGTTTCTTTCCAGGATGAGTCAGCAGCCCCTTCCCCAGCCCTGGGAATGCTTTCGATCGAGGGTGGAAGGCAGGGCAGAGGACTGCGGTACAATGACTCTGGGCTCAAGGTCCTGCCTTTGGCATCAGATCTCAGGAAACGCGGTGGGCATTTCCCCTGGGCCGGGGAAGTGAGAAGTTCTGGCTTTTGCCTGTGGAAAGTGTCTGCGCAGTCGAATAGAATTCCCAGCTGGGACGCCCTGGCTGGGGACCCCCGTGCTAAGTCTTCCCTGGGGGCTTCGTTCTGGTAACTAGAAGGATAGCTGGCTTGGACTTGGCGTCCTGAAGTGTATTCATGACCAACAGGGCACCATCCTACCTTCCTGAGGGGCGGAGTAGAACAGAGAGCCAGGCCACCCCCAGGCCAGCCACCTGTCTGGTCCCCTGTGGGGAGGATGCCCCAGCCCAGTTCCACCTGCAGCACACTACGCACCCTCATGCACACACCAGGCCTCTGGGAAATGGTGTATATGTCAGTAAATGAATGTGGCCATCCCCACGGAGCACCTGTGGTCGGCGCATCGGGGGCCTTAAGGGACGATGGGTACCGGAATAAGTAGAACAATGTAGGCGTGGCAAAGCCCGCCACGGGGTGGGAAAGGCAGACACATCACGTCACCAATCAGTACAACAGGACATCAGCAATGAAATCCAGCTCTGTGCCCCTGGACACCACACACAGCATTCACTAAACATCAGAAGCCCCGTGTCCTCCGCCCTGTGCCCACCCACCCCAGGGCTGGAGAGTAAATATTTTAGGTTCTGCGGGCCAGACGGTCTCTGTCACAGCCACTCAACTCTGCTGTCCTGGTGTGAAAACAGCCTCGGATGATATGTAAATGAACGTGTGTGGCTGTGTGCCAATAAAACTTTATTTACAAAAACAGGCAGCAGGCTGGATGCGGCCCAGGTGAGGTTGCCAGACTTAGCAGAGGAAAATCCCAGGCTTCCAGTTGGGTGTGAATTTCAGAGAAACAACAGATACATTTTTTAGCTTGTCCCCAATACGGCACTGGGTGCACTCACACCGGATTGCTTGTGTTTTATCTGGCAACCTTGCGATCTGCTGCCGCTGGATTTGAATCAATGGATACTTTGAGTCAATGAAAACGTTTGGCCTTGACCTCTCTCAGACTTGGGGAAGATCAAAGAGATTTTCTAGCACAGGCTAGAAAACGGAGAGCTGGATTCCAGAGATGGGAGGAGATTTACCCAACGTCTCCTTGCTAGGAAGGGACAGTTGGCCAAGGCCCAGGACGCTGGTTCTTCTGGCCCTGGGGTCTGCTACCTGGGGGGAAGGTCCTTGAGGCAGACCCAATGTGGGCACCAGAGCAGCGGTGCCCATCCTGGTAGGCGGTGTCCTGGCTCCGTGCAAGATGCCCTGATCTCTCCTAAAGAAAGCCCTGCATGGGCGGGTCTGCCTGCAGCCCTGTGTGCCAGCTCATTTGTTCCTTGATATTCTCAAGGATAAAGCAAAGATTATTTCTTGGTAATGAGCCAAATGTGCATCCTTCTGTCCATTGGTGGCACATCCCTTTGTTGTTGTTAGGTGCCGTTGAGTCAGTATCCGACTCATATCGACCCTCACAGAGTTTTCAATGGCTGACTGTTTCGGAATTACCTTGGGAGTTGATTGCCACGCCCTTCTCCCATTTTTGCTGTACTGGGAATTGAACTCGGGACCTCAGAGACTGTAGCATAGCGCTCTACCAACTGAGCTAAATCCCAGCCCTTTAAAAGTACTATTTCATATTTGTTGTTGTTAGGTGCCATCAAGTCGTGTCCAACTCATAGCAACCCTCATAGGGTTTTCAATGGCAGATGTTTCGGGATTGCCTTGGGAGTGGGTTGCCACATCCTTCTCCCATTTTGCAGTGCTGGGAATCGAACTCAGGACCTCAGAGACTGCAGAATGGCGCTCTAGGCACATCCCTAGAGCATTTCAAAAGGTGGGAATCAAGCCCAATGTCACTGACCTCCAACGTCCATGTCATAATAAGTACATATGTTGTTGTTGTTAGGTGCCATCGAGTCGGTATCCGACTCATAGCGACCCTCATA
Organism: Pedetes capensis; assembly: GCA_007922755.1. NCBI lineage: Eukaryota > Metazoa > Chordata > Mammalia > Rodentia > Pedetidae > Pedetes > Pedetes capensis. Next base: position 11,302 of record VMDO01013365.1, read on the forward strand.
GGGTTTTCAATGGCAGACTGTTTCGGGATTGCCTTGGGAGTGGATTGCCAGGTCCTTCTCCCATTTTTGCGGTGCTGGGAATTGAACTCAGGGCCTCAGAGACTGCAGCGCAGCGCTCTACCCACTGAGCTAAATCCCAGCCCTTTAAACTTTATACACGTGTTTAAATTAAATATATATTTAAATTATGTAGAGTTTTGTGCGTATATATGTACTTATTGGGCTGGGATTTAGCTCAGTGGGTAGAGCGCTGCACTGCAGTCTCTGAGGCCCTGAGTTCAATTCCCAGCACCGCAAAAATGGGAGAAGGACCTGGCAATCCACTCCCAGGGCAATCCTGAAGCACTCAGCCATTGAAAACCCTATGAGGGTCGCTATGAGTCGGATACCGACTCGACGGCACCTAACAACAACAATAAAGTTTAAGGCAGCCTTCTACCCTCAGGTGCTGTCTGAGCCAGAATGTTCACTGGGGCTGAATGTTCATGGTGAGCCTTTTTGCTGCGTTCTGAAAGAGTAGGTAGCTTAGGACCTGTGTTCAGTGGAGTGGGACCCACATGTGGTTTGATGAATCCTAGGTTCTCATCTGGGCTCCTGCATGGACCCGCTGTCTGAGCTCTTTTCAAATTTCCATCTCTTTTTTTTTTTTTCTAAATAACACTGTATTAATGCCATGTTCCTCATGAATAACGGACAGAAAATTTCTAGCATGACTTGGGACACACAGCATTTAATACCCGTGCGTCTCTGTTCTCTCCCTTCCGTGCCTGACCACACAGGGCACACATAAGCATTTCATTTCCCCCTTTCGCAGCAGCAGGGTCATCATAGTTCTGTTAAGATGGGCACAGGGAACAGATTTCTTTTGTCCACCGTGGCCCCGGCCGACCCCAGGGAATTCTGAGTGGCACATGTGTGCCAGAGGTTCTGTATTCAGCAGAGTATCAGAGGGAGGCCCTATGTGCAGAATGGAGACAGAAACGTGGAGTTTTTAAGCACCGCCTATGGGAGAAGGACCTGGCAACCCACTCCCAAAAAGCAATCCACCATTGAAAACCCTATGAACAGCAGAGAAGCACTGACAATAGTACTTCCCCTGTTGTACACAGGGTTGCTATGAGTCGGACACCGACTCGACGGCACCTAACAACAACAGCAACAACAACATGTGCCTGTCACTATGTGAGATGTGGGAAATCTTGTCTTCTTTAAGAGGCAGTGCGCTTCATTGATCCTACTCCACAGCAAAGGAAGCGCTCAAAATTAATGATGTCAACATCATGGAAGGTTGTGGCTCTAAAACATAAATCTCAGTCTTTTCTTTTCTCTTACTTACTTGAACGGTGGCCTTCTGCATGTTGGCTAAGACTTTACGTTTCAGCCCGGTGAGTGATGGGGACAGGGCGCTCCCGCGTTCAGTGCCGGTCACCCCGTGAACATTGAGGTCCTTTCTTGTAACTGCCCTTTTCCATGATTGTTCAAAACCAATGTCCAGGGCTTTGTCCACTCAGGAGATGGCAACCCCGGGGAATGCAAAATATTCAGACTTCCTTGTTTGATTTTCTACTTTTTGCCAAATCTTCTCTCCCCCCACATTCTTTGAAGGATCAAGGGCACATTAGCAAGCTCTTCACAGATAGTGACAATTAGGGTGTAATTTGTGAACTAAAATTCACCCATCGCCTTTGTTACTTCGGAGCTGACAGTCTGCTTTTCAATTCTGCTTTAAAGCAGTGCTTAACGTAAAGCCTGCCCGGCTGCAGACGGAGGGATTGGCTGCACCACACGTTGGTCTTTTAAGCAGCGAGCTGCAACACCCTGGGTGGACGCTTTCCGGAAGCGCGCAGGTAAATTACAGGTGCAAAACCTTTGAGGAACTTTTTATTTACATCAGTCAGAAAATTTTAGCACAATCCGGGCGCAGTGGTGCATGCACGTAATCCCAGCGACTAGGGAGGCGGAGGCAGGAGGATCGCAAGTTCGAGACCAGAGGCAGTCTGCGTAACTTAGTGAGACCCTGTCTCAAAAAGTTAAAAAGTGGGCTGGGGGGTGCAGCTCAGTGGTCCAGCACTTGCTGAGGATGCAGGCGCGAGGCCCTGGGTTCAACCCCCAGTACCACAAAAAAAAAAAAAAAAAAAAAAAAAAAAAAAAAAAGAAAAAGAAAAGAAAAGAAAATTTTAGCACAGAGAATATCAACAAAACTGTCGAACCCAAAGGAAGGAAGGACTCGGTGACCACATGTCATGGTAACAAGTGACTACCCAACTAAGGAACTGACAAGTTCGCCAAGTATTTGCTATTGCTGTGCCTGGGGGAGCGTCAGGCAGTCAGGACGGCAGAGTGAAGAGGTTCCGTGTCACCACCTGCCGCCAGGCCCCAGGTCCTCGCTGCCTTGGCAGGGGCACCAGGCCTCTGTCCCCGCTGTGAGGTGGGGTCCAGTGACTCTGCCAGCTTGCCACCAGGCTGCCCTGGCGGACTTGCTCTTGGTGCCCTCACACTTCAGCCCTGGGGCATGATTGGCTGTATCTGACCACAGCATTTATTTTATGGCACATTTAGTCGGCTGGCAGTTTTATGCTAACTGGGCGGACTGTTACCTCTCAGGCTGTTGTGGTTCTGAGAGCCCCAGCCTTGTGTTGTTGTTAGGTGCGGTCAAGTCGAGTCCGACCCATAGCGACCCTTGTAGGGTTTTCAATGGCTGACTATTTCGGGATTGCCTCGGGAGTGGATTGCCACATTCTTCCCCCATTTTTCCAGTGCTGGGAATCGAACTTGGGACCTCAGAGACTGCAGAGCAGCACTCTACCAACTGAGCTAAATCCCAGCCCGCTAGCCCCAGCCTTGTTGTTGTTGTTAGGTGCCATCGAGTCGGTATCTGACTCTTAGTGACCCTCATAGTGTTTTCAATGGCTCACTATTTCGGGTTTGCCTTGGGAGTGGGTTGCCAAGTCCTGCTCCCATTTTGCGGTGTTGGGAATCGAACTCAGGACCTCAGAGACTGCAGAGCAGCGCTCTACCAACTGAGCTAAATCCCAGCCCGCTAGCCCCAGCCTTAAGCACAGTTAATTCCCCTTTGAGATCCTCAATCACCGATGACACAAGATCAAATAACCAACTAATTAAAATTGATGTCCACCTTCGATTGAAGCTGTCCTTCTTTTTCCCCAGAGGAAGTGGGTTTCTGAATTCGCCACCTCTGGGGAATCCTTTTCCCTCCTTAAGTCATGGGAGGGTGAAGACATGAAGCCTGCTTGTCTCCTTTCCTTTCTGTGTCAAAGGAACTTGTTATCACTGAAGGCTTTGTGTCCTCAGCCTTACAACTCAAAATGCACAGGCTTGGTGGATTCCTGCTGAATACCTGCCTGCACATCAGTGTTGGAAGCAGGTGTGTTCATGGGCACGAAAGCATTCAGGAGAAAGGCCAGTGTTCACGTATATGCTCAACACGTTTGATAAAGCTATCTAGCACATTGGTATGTGTATGAACGTGGGCGGTATGTGTGTGTCTGTCTGTGTGTTTGGTGCAGATGCAGACAGAATGCTCTCTGTGTATGTTGTGTGTGTGGGGGGGTGGGGGGTGTGTGAATCCCCCACCTGTCTATCAGTGTATCATCCTGTAGGAGCTTGTGTGTTGCTATGATGCTGAAGACTGTGCCATCAGTATCTCAGATACCAATGGTGGGCAGGTTTCAACTGAGCTTCCAGACCAAGACAGACTAGGGAGAAGAACACAGCAGCCCACTCCCAAGACAACTGGCCATTGAAAACCCTATGAATAGCAGAGAAGCACTATCAAATATAGTGCTGGAAAATGAGCCCACCAAGCTGGCAGGCATTCAAGAGTTCCTGGGGAAGAGTTCCTTCCTCAAGACGGAGTCAATCTTAATGACTGAATGTAGTAATGTCCCTGGGACCTCCTTTTGCTGATGTGGCAAGACTCAAAATGAGAAGAAACTTAGTGGCTGCAACATTGGGCTCAAACATAAAAAGATCACGTGCGTGGCACAGGGTTGGGTTGTGTTCTGTTCTGTTGTACCTAGGGTCACTGTGAGTTGGATCTGATTCAGTGGCACCCAATAACAAACAAACAACGTGTGTGTGTGTGTGTGTGTGTGTGTGTGTGTGTGATCTGTTGTTGTTGTTAGGTGCCATTGAGTGGTGTCCGAGTCATAGCGGCCCTTACAGGGTTTTCAATGGCTGATTGTTTCAGGATTGCCTTAGGAGTGGATTGCCTCATCCTTCTCTCATTTTCGAGGTACTAGGAATCAAACCTGGGATCTCAGAGCCTGCAGAGCGGTGCTCTACCAACTGAGCTAAATCCCAGCTGTATGATCTGTTGTTGTTGTTGTGTTGTTAGGTGCCGTCGAGTTGGTATCCGACTCATAGTGACCCTCAGGGTTTTCAATGGCTGACTGTTTCGGGATTGCCTTGGGAGTGGATTGCCAGGCCCTTCTCCCAAGGACCTGATCTATACTAGTAGCGCATTCCATGGCAAGTGGCTAGCACCACTGTTTCCCGTAAGGAAAGCTAGTGACCAGAGCCAGGTGGAATGGAGGGCAGTGCTTCTAGGGGATGCAGCCACGGAGGGTCCTCCCACTGGCAGGGCACCAGCCCTGGGCAGTGGACCTTGTGCCAGGTGTCGAGGGCTGAGCAGCCTCAGAGAAAGCAGAGCCAGTCAAACCACGTGACACTCCAGAGCTGCTTTCCTCCACCCGTGTGGGGCAGCCAGGCCCTGGCACCACAGGCCCCGGGAGAGCCGCATCTGGACGGCTGGACACAGCTGGCCTCTGCCAGAGCATTGGGACCTGCTCTCCTCACACTTCCTGTCCAGCTCCCCTGCCCTCGAGGTCCCCAGGGAGCGGAGCAGGGTGCCCAGTGTTGGAACCCAGCCTGGCGCAGCCAGAGGCCTGACTCCAGGACTCAGCCCACAGTGCCTTGTGGCCTGAGGCTGGGCGGCTCTCAGATGGACGTCACTTCCTCTCAAGGGCCAGTTCTGATGGGCGATGGCGGCTGCCTGAGCACTGCCGCAAAGGGTTCTGGGCCTCTCTCGGCCCCGAAGGAAGGCTGTGCCCTTGACACCCCAGCCCCCGCAGGATGGTGTGCTTGCCTGCTTCTGTCGCGGAGGCACTGTCCGCGGTTCCTGACTTCTGAAGTTCTTTCCCTGCTGATGTCACCTGTCCTGAGTCGGCTCCCACCTCCTCAGGTCCCCATCCCTGCCAGTGTGGCACCACACTGTGGCTTTACGTTTCCCTGCCGGTTTGCCTCCCATCATGCCCCCCCCCCTTGCCGGGGACCTGCCGATCATCTGAATTTGCTAACCCCAGGGAATCGCACCAAGGAAACACTAGGTCCTGAGGCGCGAGCGGGAGGCATGTTCTGGGCTCTGAGTTCCAGAAGCATCGTCCTGGAGGGGCCAGACATGAGCGAGGGCCAAGAGAAGCCGGGGAGGGCAGGGAAGCGTGGGGTCTGGGGTCTACTACCTCCCGTGTTCAGCGGGCAGTAGGATCCTAGAAAGCTACACGTCTGGGCCTCCGGGAACCCAGGTGGTGTGGAAGGGCTGGAGAAGACGGGGCGCTTGGAAAGGCTGGAGGTTGGTGGCAGTGACCTTCACACTCAGAAGCAGGGTCAGAGGAGAGGCGGGAGCAGGCACCGAGAGGTGAGGCGGCCCCAAGTATCAAGAGCTCTGCCCCTCCAACCGGGTCCATCTGCAGTCTTGGAACACAGTGGACACCACAGGGCCCAGGGAGGGTCACGTTGGCTGAAATTGGATTTCCTCCTGTCTGGAAGGACGGAGGCCTAAAATAGAAAATGACACTGAAGTGTAAAAACAAATAAATGGAAAACGCTCCCTGTGCACCTGAGCCTGCCCGGGAGATGTCCGCCCGACTCCTCAGCTGCCAGCTCTGAAGACCTTTCTAGAAAGTCTATAACAAGTGTCAGCCCAGGAGATGGAAGGGCTGAAGTAGATAAGAAATCCAGGGGTGTGGGAGTCACTGATACATTGCAAAACCTTCATTGACTCATTTAGCACTGGGTCTGCCAAATTCCTGGGAAGACACAGGGCGGGCATAGGATGTGGGGCCAATATGGGCATAGGGTGGGCACTTTCAATGCCGCAGCCTCCGGAAGGGCATGGGAAGGCCAGGGCAGACCAGCCTGTCCCGTGGTCCTTGGCCTCATGGACCCATCTGTTGAAACTGAGACATGACCTCTGGGTTAGCCTGTCTAGAAACAGCAGGATTCCAGGCGGCTCAAGCACGGAAGCTCTCCGGATGGGGCAGACCTCAGTTCTGCCATCCGCCCAGCTTCCTGCCAGCCATCCACGTGCCCTTTATTCCCTGGGTCCATCTTCGGCATGCTTCCCCCCAAAACTCGGCTGCAGCACCCCACTGTGAGCCAGGGCTTTCCAGGGGGACAAACAGTGGGAGCCTAATAAAGAGATCTGCCATGAGCACCCTGCTGTGAAGCCATGGGGAAGCCCCACCCCCACATCCGCAGGCTGCAGGCAGGGAGGCAGGTATTGGGGTTCAGTGGCAGTAGAAGACCCGAGAAGCAGGGGAGCTTCTGGGGTGTGTCCAGGCCCCCATGCAGGAGCCCCCCATGTCTTTGGCAGGCTGCAAAGGGGACATCTCCCTCCCTTCCTCCATCTCCGGTTCTGCAGGCCCTCAGCAGGTTGGATGGGCTGCTGCTTTGCGGAGCCCCTGAACCCCAGTGCTGACCTCACCTGGACACCCTCTCACAGACACACCCAGAGTGGTGTCCAACCCGGGTCAAGGTGACACATGATGACCCAGCACTGGTCCCTTTGGGTCAGAGGAGGCAGACAGACTCGAGATATGGTACCCACGGACTTATAGCGCGTGGGCATGAGGCTGACCGGCCTTTTGCAAAGACACAGCCGTGGCCCCGTAGTCTCAGTCAAGGCTAGCCCTCCCTGGCCTGCCGAGGTAGCGCCTTGCCCGGACCCCAGTCTTTTTTTCTTTTTTTTTTTTTTGGAAATTTTTAATGTACACCTTAACGTGATTCATTCTGACACGATTTTCATTGTGACATTTCCATATATGCATTTTAATGTACATTATTCATATAGGTTCCCCCTTACCCTCCCGTATGCTTCCCCCCCATCCTCCCCATCTAAGTCTTCTCTATCTTTTCCTTGGTAATATTTTTCTATATGTCCTTGGGTTCCAGTTCTGTTTAAGATAGAAACTTTTCCTGTAGTGGTCTTTGTTTTTATCTTGTCATGACAATTGCATGCATTTTCTAGACCATTTGTATTAACACCATTCTTAGCTTTTTTTTCCCCTTTTATTTTGATCCGACCTTTGAATAGGTTTTTTCCTTCATATAATTTTGATTCAGCTCCCACATATGAGTGAGAACATGTGGTGTTTCTCTTTCTGAGCTTGTGTTCGTTCACTTCAAATAATTTCCTCTAATTCCATCCATTTTGCTTTGAATGGCCTTATTTCATTTTTTTCATTGCTGAGTAGTATTCCATCGTGTTTATGTACCATAGCTTTTTATCCATTCTTCTGTTGAAAGGCACTTTGGTTGATTCCATATCCTTGCTATCGTGAAAAGTGCTGCATTGAACATGGAGCTGCAGGTGTCTCTGTGGTATGATGACCCATCTCCCTTTGGGTAAATTCCCAGTAGTGTTATAGCTGATGACCCCAGTCTTTGAGCCACCCATCTGCCTGGCCACCCTGGCTCAGTCACATCCTAGCTCTGACCCTGTCTGGATTCACATCTGAGGTCATGTCGTGCACAGCCCTTGTGGCCTTCAGCACGTGCTTCTCGGCCCTGCCCTGAGATGTTGGTTTGCTGTTGTCATAGCAGAGGGCCGCAGACCGAGGAATCTGTAAAGAAAAGCAGTTTCTTTCTCGTGAGTGGAGAGGCTTGGAAGTCCACGCTCAAGATCTTGCCTTTGGTAAAGGCCTTCCTTCTGGGTCTCACCTTGGAGAGGGCCCTCTGCTGAGACAGCTGGGGGGCTAGCTGGGGTTTTTCTTCCTCTTCTTATAAAGCCATGAATGCCTTCATTGGGAGAAGGACCTGGCAACCCACTCCCAAAAAACAACCTGCCATTGAAAACCCTATGAACAGCAGAGAAGCACTGACAATAGTGTTTCACCTGTTGTACAGAGGGTCGCTATGAGTCGGATACCGACTCGATAACACCTAACAACAACAACAACAACAGCAATGCTGTCATGGGGCCTCACCCCAAAGGACCTCATCGGATCCTAATCACCCCCAAAGACCACACCCCCAAATATATCAACGTATGAATTTGGAGGTTAGGTTTCTAACCCATGAACTTTGGGGGGGTTCACCCCGACTCCTCAGCTGCCAGCTGTGAAGACCTTTCTAGAAAGTCTATAACAAGTGTCAGCCCAGGAGATAGAAAGGCTGAAATAGACAAGACTTCCAGGGGCGTGGCAGTCACTAGCCCCACCATATGAGACACCTCCTTCCAGCGCTGTGGCTGAGCCTCCGTTCCTCCTCATCTCTGGCAGTCCCCCTCCATTCCCTCAGCAAATCTTGCTGTGTCTGCCTGTAAAATACAGCAAATCCTATAACTTCCCACGGTCCCTGCCACCCCCACCAGGCAGGCCCCCAAGATCTCTCATTCCAACCAGGACCACCGCCTCCCAGCGGGGCTGCCTGTCCTTGCTTGTGCCTCCAGCAGTCTGTTCTCAACACACTCTCTGTGATCAAAGTCCCCTGAGCAGCTCAAGCCTTCCAGGGCTTTCCCACCCCACTGAGAGCAAAAACCACAGCCATCCGGGGTTTGGTCCCCTGCTAGCTCTACCCTTCTCCCTCATCATGCACCCCATCATTCTCTGTTCCAGCTGCAGTGACCTTCTGCCATCCCTGAAACTTGTCGGGTAGGCACCCTGGCCAAGGCAGGTGAAGCCGGGGCCCTCGGCATGGGCCGAGCCTCCCCTGGCAGCTGCGACGTGATGTCCTCCATCCTCGGGTCTCTGTCTCAAAGCAGGCACGAAGCTCAGAGCAAGCATTCAAGAAATGACCAAACCAGTCTTACAAACACTCTTTCAAAATGGGGGTGGGGGGTTCCCCATCTCATTTATGACATCAATAGTACACTGATTTTTAAAAACCTCCCTCAAATAGGCAAAGACATTACTAAAAAACTATAAGCTAATAGCTTAGAAATGAAATTCCTTAGTAAGATATTACTTATTACTTATATTACTCCTCAGTAAGATATTCCTTAGTAAGATATTAGCAAATCATAAGCAGCTATATAAAAAGGATAAGATTGTGCCAGGCAACCAGGAGAGGCGCCTGCTCCCAGGTGCACACCTGTCATCCCAGCAGCTTGGGAGGAGAAGGCAGGAGGATCGCAAGTTCGAGACCAGAGGCAGTCTGTGTAACTTAGCGAGACCCTGTCTCAAAAAGTAAAAAATGGGCTGGGGGCGAAGCTCAGTGGTCCAGCACTTGCAGAGCATGCAGGCGGGAGGCCCTGGGTCCAACCCTCAGTACTGAAAAAAAAAAAAAAAAGGATAAGTTTCCATGACTATGTGGGCTTTTGCCAAAAATGTAATGGGGGCATAACATGGGAAAACCAATAAACATGGCTCATAAATCACCAAAATAAAGGGGAAATCATACAATTCTTAGTAGATGCAGGAAAAACGTGACACATGTCAATGCCCATTCATGATAAAAAAAAAAAAACCTTTCAGAAAAAGGAAGAATCTCAGAGAACTTACTCTGATGAAGTGAATTTGTGGAAAGCCACATGGAAAGACAGGATTAATGGTGAGAGACTAAGATCAGGAGTCAGGTAAGATGGTGACACCCCCACTCCCAGTTGTACTAGAATTCACAGAGGGGAAAGAAACACAAAGCCCAACCTGGGACGGAAGGTGGAGACCTACGTCCATCCTAGGCAGCAGGCCAGGGCACAGGTGGAGAACCGACAGACTGACCGAGGCCACAGGGTGCCGTTCACAATGGCAATTGGCTGTGCTGCTGTAACTAGCCACAAAGAAGTGGAGATGAGCTCGAAACACAATTTCTAATAGAAAAATATACAAGAAAAAATGTTGTTGTTAGGTGCCGTGGAGTCGGTATCCGACTCATACCAACCCTCAGGGTTTTCAATGGCTGACTGTTTCGGGATTGCCTTGGGAGTGGATTGCCAGGCCCTTCTCCCATTTTTGGGATGCTGGGAATTGAACTCGGGACCTCAGAGACTGCAGAGCACTGTAGAGCAGCGCTCTACCAACTGAGCTAAATCCCAGCCCAAGAAAAAAATACTTATGGATAAATTTAACAAACATTGTGTGGGGTTCATACGCTGAAAACCACAAAAAAATGCTGAGAGGAAAGAAAGGTAACCAAAACGACTTGCAAGATAAGTGCATGGATTTGAAGACTGGATATGATTCATCCGGACAGTCAGTGTCATTTCCATCAAAATTCAGCTCTTTCAGATACAAATTTGCAAGCAGATTCTAAAACTTACATGGAAGAGCTGAGGGCTTCAAATAGTTAAACCTGGAGAGCAATGCTGGGCGTTACCCACGATCTGGAAACGGCCTCTTTAACCTGGGCTACTGTCTCCAGGGGGCTGGGATTTAGCTCAGTTGGTAGAGCGCTGCGCTGCAGTCTCTGAGGCCCCGAGTTCAATTCCCAGCACCGCAAAAATGGGAGAAGGACCCGGCAATCCACTCCCATGGCAATCCCGAAGCAGTCAGCCATTGAAAACCCTATGAGGGTCGCTATGAGTCGGATACCGACTCAGCGGCACCTAACAACAACAACAACTGTCTCCAGTCTCCTGGCCTTCACAGAGGCCAAAGCTGCAGCTGCTGGTGTCCCAAGCACCGGCCTCCTGCCCTGCCTCCGTGGCGTGCCGTGGTTCTGCCGGGTCTTCGCAGCTGTGGGAGGGTCTGCAGTGGCTGTGGCAGGGTTTCCTTCCGGTTAGTCGAGCGGCTGTGCTTGTTCTCTGGCACAGCGTGGCAATCGGCAATGAAGAGCCCAGCCTCCCGCTCGCCGGGCTCTGCCAGTTCTGCCAGCCACTGGCATTATGCTCACGGGCAGGTTCCTCTGGCCTGCACCTTCACGCCAGCCCTGAGCAGGGAGGCAGAGGGTTTCGAGTGGCCGGCTCTCTGTCTGGTTGTTGGTGTGGACGCTCGATCGGCTTCTGTGCCCCAGGCTCACCCTCCTCCTCTGCAGCCTGCCTTCTCCTTACCCTTGGGCCTTGGCCCCCGTCCTGTACTGCAATGCCCAGAGGACCAAGCTCTCACCTCGTCCCAGGCTCTGCGCTGAGCAGAGAGCGAATCTCTGAATTGAATGCTCGAGAGGACGGCACTGTGCCCGAGGGCCGGGTGGCAGAGGCAGGGGCTCCGAGGCTCCTAGCGGACACTGCAAGATGGGGTCACACCACTGCCTGCCAGCTGGGCCACCTATCACATGCTTTGCAAATATGGATGCCAAGGCAAAGAGGGTTAATTAACAGGCCTGGGTCACAACCCTTGCTAGTGGCCACCTTGGGACTCAGGCCATCGCAACCTGTCCACCCCACTCCCTCAAGAGCCAAGAAGAACCAAGTCAGGGCAGCCAGGGGTCGGGGGTGGGATGCACCCCAGTCTCGGGCTCCTCCTGAGATAAAGCCTCTAGGAGAAGGACAGCAGAGCCTGAGGAAGGCCACGGTCCCTCCTTCCCTGTGCTCCTCCTCCTCCACCTCACGGCACGGTGAAGGGGGCAGCAACGGTACTGTGCTCTGGAGAGAAGGTTCTAGGTGTTCAGTCCAGCGCCCCTGGGGCAGGCAGGCCGTCTGTGCGTGCAGACTCAAAGTGCATTCATTCTGCATGGCCGCGGCTCTGTGAAGTCCTGCAGAGAGAAATCCGCTTGAACTGTGTTCTGTGCGGTACTTCCCCGTCATTCAAGGCATGTCTGTTAACGTGCCCTCGAACCAAATCTGTTCTCCGGGACACAGCTCAGCCCATCTGGGTGGAGTGTCAACAGCATAGAATTTGGAGCCAGGCAAACCTTTCTTTAGATCTTGCTGCTGCTGTACAATTTGTGCAGGTTGTTCAAGTCTCTGTGCCCTAGGTTTCTAGCCTGTGAAGTGAGGATCGTGAAAGCCTATCCCTCGTGTTGCTGAGGATTAAATGAGATAACATGCAAAACACTCAGCATGGCACCTTGCACTTAGTTGTTGCGGTCGTTAGGTGCTGTGGAGTTGGTATCCGACTCCTAGTGACCCTGCGTACAACAGGCAAAACCCTATTGCCAGTTCTTCTCTGCTGTTCATAGGGTTTTCAATGGCAGATCGACTTTTGGGAGTGGGCTGCCAGGTCCTTCTCCCAAGCCTACAGCACCTGGTGTTCCCAGGCGGTCTCCCATGCAAGGACTAACCAGGCCTGACCCTGCTTAGCTTCTGAGATCTGATGGGGGATCGGATGCCACAGGGCTACAGCTGCAGGCCCTTGCGCTTAGTAGGCACGTAATAAATGGTGTCTGTCATTCTTTGTATTCTTTGAATGGTTCTTATTAATAGGATTGTTATTTAACTGAAAAGTTCACATTTAGAAGTAACGGTCATTTTATTCCCATGAGTCACCGTCTGGGAAGTTGGGAAATGGCCTTGGCGACTTTTGAGACTATTTGGAATTAGGGCCTCTCTCCTTGCCCAGGTACTTGGCTTCCACCTAAGCAGTGAAGTCAGAATGAGTAAGAAGTGGCAGCCCTCCTTCCTCCGAGTAGTCACAGTTTTGAGAAGATGGCTGAGCTGTTCTCGCATTTGATAATTAGATGGGACACACTCATTTATATTTCAAGGGGTTCCAAGTCCTCTATTGGTAATTAAGATAATAGCTTTGCGAGGGAGGCTGAAGACCTGGAGTTGTGATTGAATGGGCCACTGCGAGGGGGCTAAGCCAGGCAGGCCCTGGGTTGCAAGGAAGCCTCAGTACTCTGTTCCTCAGAGCACCCCATAATTAGCCCCTGATTTATCGCTGCTCCCCCTCATTTCCAGCTAGTAGATTTTGCTGGCTGTGACTTACGTCTCTCTCCCAGCCAGCGGGGTGCATGTGCCATTCTGCCTTCTTAAATCTGTCTTAAATCTGACTGAGCACGGCAGACGGTGCGTCTGTCTCCCCAGCTCTTGGGGACAGTCCTCCGACTGGACCTGTGGCAATGCCTACCTGGCGGTGTTATTAGGATGACATGGACCAAGCCATTTCAAGGACCTGAACCTGACAGGCCCAGTGGCTGGACTCGGGTAAGTGTGCAAAACCCACGTCCCTGGTGGTGAGAAGCAGGGCTGCCTGTGGAGTCCAGAGCGCCAGCTTGGCCCTTTCCTGCCTGTGCCTCCTTCCAGGGGGTTTCAGAGCACTGGGCATCGGTCTGCTGACAGGAAGGAGAGCTCAGAGAAGAGGCGCAAGCTGCCTGAGCTGACTGTCACGTGGCCCACAGAGCTCTGGGAAAGCACGGCGGAGCAGTGGTCCAAAGCAATGATACCTTCAGGAAGGGGCATGGCCCCAGAGCAGCTAGTCCATCCCCAGGCTGTTCTCAAGGTCCCTGAGGAGGGTCTGTGTCCCCGGCTCCTTCCCCTCCCCCTGCCCTATGGAGCCCTCGCCCCAGGGTCCTGGGTGGTGGCTTCTCTCCCTTTCCTTCAGAAGATGCTTCCCCCTCAGAGGGGCCTCCCACCTGCCTTCCCAGCACTCTCTAGCGTGGGACTCCGTTTCATCCTTTCATAGAGTTTCTTACTACTATTCAAATCATCTGCTCACTTTTTTATTTTGGACGTATTGACTTTCCAACTGGTTTCAACTCTCTTGGCACCTTCTGAAATCTGAAAAGAGCATTTTGTCTGTAGTTAGCGTGTGATAAACATTTATGGCACAGCTGAATGAACAGATGAGTGGATGGGTGGACAGGCGGCTGGCTGGCTGGGTGGGTGGATAGGTGCGTGGATGGATAGATGGGTGGATGGGAGTGTGTGGGTGGATGGGCGTGGACGAGTGGAAGAATGGAAGGATGGGCGGTGGATGGCCTGGTGAATGGATGAGTAGCTGAGGGGTAGATGGCGGGTGGAGGGGAGAATAGAAGGACGGATGGATGGGCGAGTAGGTGTTTGGCAGATATTGCTATCTGATACATAAAGTTGAGCTGGAGAAGTGTCTGTTGCAGTGTTTGCGAAGCTGGCCTGGTGTCAGGGATGGTGGGATGCGGACATCGCTATCCTTAGCCCTCCGGGATTTTAATACGAAGGAGAGAATCTACCAGAGGCTCTCTCTGGTGAGCTCTCTCTCCTCTGCCTCCCGGCCACATTGCTTACCAAGTTAGCACCCCATGTCACTGCACCTCTCACAGGGGTTTGCCTTGTCTGGCTAAGTTCTGATATGGATGAGAAGGGAAAATACATTCGTAAGATTTTTTGTTTGTTTGTTGTTTCTTTGTGCTGTGGGTTGAACCCGAGGCCTCATGCATGCTGGGCAAAGGTTCAACCACCGAGCCCTATTGCAGTTCCTGGCAACATTTTTCCAATCCCTCTTCAGTGTAAAATGTCTAGGATGGACCTCTGCCAAGAGGCCCTGAGATCGCAGTGTGTAGGGTGGGAAATTTTCCAACAAGATCCCGTCCAGGTGTCGAGAAGCACAGCATGGTCAACTCTTAGAAATAGGGCAGCATAGGTTCTGAGGGAGAGGGGTGAGGGTGGAGGCACCAGGACCCCAGCTATGGCTGGCGTTCTGTGACCCTGGCTTAGACCAAACTCAGCCTCCCCCTGCTTCTTGATCCAGAAGCCCAGAAACATTGGTAGAGTAGCCCATTTATTCCTCTAAGTACTTAGGAAACAGAAAAGCAAGTGCAGAGAGAAATGCAAGAGAGCAGGCTTTTAAGAAATAACCATTAAGAGCCAGGTATGGTGGTGCAGGCCTGTCATCCCAGCGGCTGGGGAGGCAGAGGCAGGAGGATCACAAGTTTGAGACCAGAGGCAGTCTGCATAATTTAGCGAGACCCTGTCTCAAAAAGTAAAAAAAGAAAAAAAAGGGCTGGGGTTGCAGCTCAGTAGTACAGCACTTGCAGAGCATGCAAGTGACAGGCCCTGGGTTCAACCCCCAGGACCGGAAAAAAAAAAAAAAAGAAAGAAAAAGAAAAAAGAAATAACCTTTATGGATCAAAGACCAAAACATAAAGGCTAAAACTGTAAAACTCAGAAGAATACAGAGAGGAAAAGTTTCATGACATTAGGTTGGCAGGAATTTCCTGAAGACTACACTGACAGCACAAATGGAAAAAAAAAAAAAAGATAAATTAGACCCGTGGAGTTGGAGAAAATATGGGCGAGTCATATATCTGGTAAGAGTTAATATTCAGAATTTATAAAGAACTCCTGGAACTCAATAATAGTAGTAAAAATAATCTGATTAAAAAATAGGCGTTTCTGCAAAGAAGATATTCAAATGACTGATTAACAAATGAAAATATGGTAACATCACTGATCATTAGGGAATTATTAGAGAAAACCATAACAAGATACCACTTTGCACCTAGGAGGATGGCTATTACCAGAAAACCCAGAAATGAGCAAGTGTGGGTAGGAAAAAGAGGAATTGCAAAGGTTGTTCATTGCTGGTAGGAAATGGTATGGTGGTTCCTCACAAATTAGACTGGATTATCCTATGATTTTTGCCTGCAGCTGTAGCCCTGTGGCATCCGATCCCGTCAGATCTCAGAGGCTAAGCAGGGTTGGGCCTGGTTAGTACCTGGATGGGAGACCGCCTGGGAACACCAGAAGCTGTAGGCTTGGGAGAAGGACCTGGCAACCCCCTCCCAAAAATCAATCTGCCATTGAAAACCCTATGAACAGCAGAGAAGCACTGACAAGAGTGTTTTCCCTGTTGTACAGAGGGTCGCTATGAGTTGGATACTGACTCGAGGGCACCTAACAACAACAACAATCCTATGATTTAGTACTTCCACGCCTGGGTATACACGCAGAAAAGGTGGAATCTGGGTCTCAAATGGATATATTGTATACTCAGGTTCATAGCAGCATAATTCATAAAGGTCAACCCAAGTGTTAACCAGCAAATGAATGGATAAACAAAATGTGACAAATATGAATAATATTCAGCCATAAAAGGAAGGAAATTCTGACACATACTATGATATGGATGAAGTTGGAGGACCTTCCACTGAGTCAAGTACGCCAGTCACAAAGAGTAAATATTGTATGATTCCACTTACATGAGGCACGTAGAGTGGTGAAGTTCATAGAGACAGAAAGTGGAAAGGTCTGTACCAGTGCTTGGGGAAGGAGGAGGGGAGTTAGTGCGTAATGGAACAGAGCTTCAGTATGAAGAGGAGAAAAGGTTCTGGAGAGAGAGTGTATAATGGCTGCCCGGCCATGTTATGCACTTAGTGCCTTCCAGGGGCACATTTAAAAATGGCTAATACGGCCAGTTTTATGTTATATATATTTAATCACAATAAAAAGGTGAATTAACAGTTGTCTGATTTTAAAAACAAATGTCTATTGCAGAAATTTTACCGAACTACACAAAGGTGAACAGGAAAAAATAACAAAGACCCAGAATCCCAGCCCCCAAGAAAAATTTGAAATAGTATTTACTGTAAACATCCGTTAACAATTGGAACATAGAATGTATGTTGTATTAATCTAGGAAAATTAGAATTCGCCAAAAGGGAAATGGAGCACATAAAGATTGACATTCTAAGCATCAGTGAGCTACAATGGACTGGCATGGGCAATTTTGAGTCAGATACTCATATCGTCAACTATGCTGGGAATGCCAGATTAAAGAGATTGCATTCATCATCAAAAAAGACATCTCAAGATCTGTCCTCAAGTACAATGCTATCAGTAATAGAATAATATCCATATGCCACAAGGAAGGCCAGTTATTATGACTATTATTCAAATTTACGAACCCACCATGAAGGTTACAAGTGAAGATAAAGAAGACTTTTACAACCTTCTGCAACCTGAAATAGATCAAACATGCAATCAGGATGTACTGATAATTACTGGTGGAATGCAAAAATTGGAAACAAGAAGGCTCAGTAGGAGGAAAATATGGCCTTGGTGGTAGAAATGATACTGGAAAATACATGATGATAGAATTTTGTCAGATCAATGACCTTCTCATTGCAAACACATTTTTTTCACCAACAAAGATGGTGACTATACACACACAACACCAGATGGAATGTACAGGAACTAAATTCACTGCATTTGTGGAAAGAGACAATGGAAAAGCTCAATATCAAATGTCAGAACAAGATTAGGTGCTGACTATGCAGGTTCAAACTGAGACTGAAGAAAATTGGAACAAGTGTTCAAGAGCCAAGGTATGACTTGGAGTATATCCTACCTGAGTTCAGAGACTACCTCAAGAACAAGTTTGATGTGTTAGACACTAATGATCAAAGACCAGATGAGTTGTGGCATGATATCAAAGACATCATTCATGAGGAAAGCAAAAGGTTATCAAAAAGAAAGGAAAAAAGAAAAGACCAAATCACATGTCAAAAGAGACTCTGAAAGTTGCCCTTGATGTCGAGCAGCTAAAGTAAAATGAAGACATGACAAAGTTAAAGAACTAAACGGAAGATTTCAAAAGGCAGCTAGAGAAGCCACAACCACATATTACAATGGCATGTGCAAAGAGCTGGAGATAGAAAACCAAAAGGGAAGAACACACTGTTTTTCTCAAGCTTAAGGGATTAAAGAAAAAATTCAAGACTTGAGTGGCAATAATGAAGGAATCTACAGGGAAAATATTAAACAATGCAGGAAACATCAAAAGAAGATAGAATACACAGAGTCATTATGTCAAAAAGAATTAGTGGATGATCTATCATTTCAGGAGATTACATGTGATCAGGAACCAATGGTACTGAAGGATGAAGGGGGAGCTACCTTGAAGAAATTGGCAAAATACAAGGCTCCAGGAATTGATGGGATACCAATAGAGGTGTTTCAACAAACAGATGCAGCACTGGGGGTGCTCACTTGTTTGTGCTAAGAGATTTGGAAAACAATTACCTGACCAACTGACTGGAAGAGATCCATATTTGTGCCTATTCCCAAGAAAGGGGATCCAGCTGAACGTAGAAATTATCAAACAATATCAGTAATATCACATGCAAATAAAATCTTGCTAAAGCTAAGCAGGATCGGGCCTGGTTAGTACCTGGATGGGAGACCAGCTGGGAACACCAGAAGCTGTAGGCTTGGGAGAAGGACCTGGCAACCCCCTCCCAAAAATCAATCTGCCATTGAAAACCCTATGAACAGCAGAGAAGCACTGACAATAGTGTTTCCCCTGTTGTACAGAGGGCCGCTATGAGTCGGATACCGACTCAATGGCACCTAACAACAACAACAACAACAAAGATCATTAAAAAGCAACTGCAAGAATTGCTGGAGAATCAAGCTGGATTTAGAAGAAGGTAGGGAACCAGGGACATCATTGCTGATGTCAGATGGATGTTAGCCAAAAGTAGAGAACACCAGAAAGATGTCTATCTATGTTTTATTGACTATGCAAAGGCATTTGGCTGGGTGTGTCATAATAAATTATGGATAACACTTCGAAGAATGGAAATATCACAGCACTTAATAGTAATCATGAGGAATGTGTACATAGACAAGGGGCAGTCATTTGCACAAAACAAGGAAACACTGTCTGGTGTAAAGTTCAGAAAGGTGTGTATCAGAGTTGTATTCTATCCCCATAGAGCAAATAATCAGAGAAGCTGGACTTTATGAGAAGAATGTGGCCTCATGATTGGAGGAAGACTCATTAACAACCTGTGTCATGCAGATGACACATCTCTGCTGAAAGTGAAGATTTGAAACATTTACTGATGAAGATCAAAGAACACAGCCTTCAGTATGGATTGCTGAACTCAACATCATCAAAACAAAAATCCTTACAATGGGGTCAGCACGCAGCTTCATGATAAATGGAGAAAAGACTGAAATTGTCCAAGATTTTGCTTTACTTGGTTCTACAATCAACACAGAAGCAGTACTCAAGAAATCAAAAGATGCGTTGTACTGGGAAAAGCTGTTGCAAAACAACTCTTCAAGGTGTTGAAAAGTAAGGATGTCACATTGAAGATGAAGGTGTGCCTGACTCATGCCATGGTATATTCAGTCATATCACACAGTTGTGAAATCTGGACATTGAATAAGGGAGATAGGAGAAGAACTGATGCTTTTGATTTCTGGTTCTGGAGATGAATATTCAACATACTATAGACTGCCAAAAGAACCAATAGATCTGTCTTAGAAGCAGTGCAACCAGAATGCTCCTTGGAAGCAAGGATGGCTAGACTGCATCTTATGTATTTTGGACATGTTAGGAAAGACCAATCCCTGGAGAAGGACATTATATTTGAGAGAGTAACAGATCAATGAAAAAAAAGGAAGACCTTCAACAAGATGGATGACACAGTGACTGCAACAACGGGCTTAAACACTGATGATTGTGTGCCTGGCACAGTGTTGGGGATTGTTTCATTCTGTTGTACATAGAGCCGCTATGAGTCAGACACAACTCCATGGCACCATAAGAATAAGAACTTTCCATTCATGTATGTGTTAAAAATACATGTAAGTTATATTATACACTTCATGGGCTGGGATTTAGCTCAGCTGGTAGAGCGCCACACTTCAGTCTCTGATGTCCCGAGTTCAATTCCCAGTACTGCAAAAATGGGAGAAGGACCTGGCAATACACTCCCAAAGCAATCCCGAAACAGTCAGCCATTGAAAACCCTATGAGGGTCACTATGATTTGGATACCGACTAGACGGCACCTAACAACAACAACAACATGCACTTCATTGTCTTTTGAACTTGGATTTTGATGTCTTATCTTCATGTGTCTGGCAGAAGGTTTTCCTTACATCATCAAAACCACGTTTGTTTTTGAAAGTATATAAAATGTCTTTTTTTCTTATTTAGAAGCCAACTGTTTAACTGCAGAATTGTTAGAAAATTAACATGAAGTTAAAATGAAAACCACCAAAAAAGAGGAAATGAATGTCTGCCTGTATCCGGGGCTAAGTAACACACGCTAGCCCTCACCACCTCTCTCTTTGGGCTATGTTCCTTTGTGTAGGAGATCACTCTACACTATTTTGTCATGTAGTTTTATCTCATCTAACAAAACAAACCCCCAAAACCCAACTTATTGTGCATTTGGGAGGCACTAAGACCTTTCCTGGAAGATGGAGAGACCTTTGGCTCCTGGAGAGAAGACCAGTTTAAGAGCCGGTGGACAGGTGGAAGGTGTTGTGAATGAATGATGTTCAGGAGTAGCTGGTCATACCAGGTCTTTGGACCCGCTTCTGTGATGCCATATCTTTGGGGGTCTTTGTGCCCTCTGCCTCTGGTGCCCCCTGAGGACCCCTCCTGTCTGGGGCCCACCGCCACCCAGCGAGCCGCCTACTGTTCTGGGAACCCCCGCCTCCCAGGGCTGCTGCCCGTCCCTGCTGGAGCCCGTCAGTCCTGGGTGCCTCTGGCCTCATGCTGTGGGGAATCCCGGCCTGCCAGGCACTTTGAAGTGGGAGCCCCACCAGGCCTGCAGGGTTCCTTCCCATGGCTTCAAAGGGGCGCAGGGGAGATGCAGCCATGGGGGGCGGTGAGTGCGTGGGCAGGTGGGGCCAGGGGGCGGGTCCCAGCACTCTCCCCTGGAGGCAGGAACCACGGAGTTGTCTGGGGGTGTCTGGCCATATCCTGCTCCACAGGCTCCTGGGCCGCTCTTCCCCGGAGCCGGGAGAGCCTCATTCATTCACCCATCCATCCTCGCATCCAGTCACCACGGGTTTGTGTGCGCCCGCGAGGGGCTAGGCCCCAGGCACAGGGTGCCAGCCACGGCCGCACCTCTCGTGCCCCATATGTAGAGTGCAGCCCTGATCACGGCTGTGCCCATGGCCGCTGGCCGCTGAGTCCTTGTCCCCATTGCCTTTTTCTTCTGGAGTTGCCTCAAACTCCGTCTCTCAGGAAGCCAGGCCATTCCCTACCCCAGGCCACAGTGCCATGGGATCTGGGACCCGGACAGGTTGGCCACCTCCACCTAGTGAGGTGAGTGGCTGATTGCAGCTTCAGTTCCCTCTCGCAGAGGATGAATAACACCTGCCCTTCAGGATGCCCAGGATCTGGAGGTCCGGCCAGCGCAGTGCTGCTGGGCTGGTGGTCTGGTTCACAGACCACCAGCCCTCTGGTGCCCACCTGCTGTCTGAGGCAGCAGGCATGGCACAGGGAGCTGTAGATGATCCATGTCCGGGAGCTCAGAGGGGACTGTCATAGCTCAGCAGCTCTGGCCCACACTCTTGTCACCGGGGGTCCAGCCACGTAGGCTTTGGTCTCCCAGCCAATGCTGTCCTTTTCTGCATCTTCTACAGCACGGCTCTTAAAACGGTGGGTTGTGATCCATTAGTGGGTTTTGAAACTAATTTGTCAGGTCGTGATCAGCGCTTTTTTTTTTTTTTTTTTTTTTTTTTTTTTGCGGTACTGGGGGTTGAACCCAGGGCCTCACGCCTGCATGCCCTGCAAGTGCTGGACCACGGAGCTGCACCCTCAGCCCATTCTTTTACTTTTTGAGGCAGGGTCTCGCTAAGTTACACAGACTGCCTCTGGTCTTGAACTTGCGATCCTCCTGCCTCCACCTCCCAAGCCGCTGGGATTACAGGCGTGTGCCACCGCATCCAGCACGTGACCAGCACTTCTTTATGAAAGAAATAGAACGATGTAAAGTAGAGAGTGCCAGAGGACACCCCGCAGAGCAAGGGAGAGCGTGGTTGGCTGGAGCCTCTTTTGCTGGTGTGCACCTGCACTGAGCCCCCAGGAGCCTCTGCCTGCGCAGGCACAATCGGGAGAGCAGACGTGGGCTCGCGTTGCTTGTCCAGATGTCTGTGGATACCATGTTTAAAGGTTTCTAGAGCTAAGCCGTCCCTAGCGTGTGCCTGATTATCCCTTAGGGTTTGGAGTGTGGCCTCCTGCAGAGCTGATGTGTAGGTCTTCATCCGTTCATCCATTCCCTCTGTCCATTTGTCCCTTCCCTTATCTGCACACAGCCCACTTTTCATACGCATGCTTCCTGGGAAGCCAAGGGTTGTTCATTTTCACTGTTTCAAAGGCAACCAAAGGAAGACATTTTTCCTTCATTTTTCCTTGCAAATCATGTGACCAAGACTCCAAGAGGACGCTCCTATCCCACAATCGGATGTTCTCAATAACAGGCACGGATGATGCTTTCAGATTTTATAAGACTAAGTCCTCGCAGCTCAGCTATTTGCTAAACCCGACTTCTCAGTAGGGATCTGGCAAGGATTCCTGGATTACTCCAGTTCATGATATTTTTTCTTCTCTTTTCATCCTTCAATCAAAAGGAGTTAGCAGAGACTTCCTCTTCATATCTTTCATTTCATGCAAAGGAATTGTTATTTTTTTTTTTACTTTTTTTTTTTTTTTTTTTTTGAGACAGGGTCTCCCTAAGTTTCACAGACTGCCTCTGGTCTTGAAATTGCGACTTTCCCCCCTCTGCCTCCCAAGCCACCATGCCCGGCCCATGCAAACGGGCCCTGGGAGGGTTTCATGGGGTCCAATTCCACCCCTACATCCAGGGGGCACAGGGGGCAGCGAGGGTCCCCATGACAAGCTGCACCTGTTGGTGTCCCCATCTCCACCCCTTTCCTGCTGCTATAACAGGACACCACCAGCTGGGTAGCCATGAGATTTAACTCCTTGTGGTTCTGGAGGCTGAAATCCGGAGCAAAGGCCAGAGCACACAGGACACGGTGTGGTGAACTGGCTTCTGGGACAAACTCACCTCAAAATAAGAAACCTCTGCAGTAACGACATTCATCCAATCACAGGCAGGCGACATGAAGTGTTTTTTCTTTTTGTTGTTTGTTTGTTTGTTTTTTTGGCAGTACTGGGGGTTGAACCCAGGGCCTTGCGCCTGCATGCTCTACAAGTGCTGGGCCACTGAGTTGCACCCTCAGCCCATTTTTTTTTTTACTTTTTGAGACAGGGTCTCACTAAGTTACGCAGACTGCCTCTGGTCTCTACCTTGCGATCCTCCTGCCTCCACCTCCCGAGCTACTGGGATTGCAGGTGTGTGCCACCGCACCCTGCTGGCCATGAAGTCTTAAGACTCCAGAACACCCTTCACTCCGTCCCAGCTCCTAGATACACAGAGCTTGGGCCCCAGAAGCTCCAGGCTGCGCTGCCTTTGGCTTGCTGGGCTCACCCCTCACATTGGCCCTGGGGTGGAGTCTCCAGCCAGCACCCCACAAGGCTGGGGCTGCCTGTGGCAGCTCCACCCCCTGGATCTCAGTGGTGGTGACACCCACGCCTTCATGCGGCCCAGCCTGCAGGGACCCTGGGGCAGCTCTATGCTTGGACCCCAGGCTGCCCACGACACCCTTTGGAACCTGGGTGGAGGCCACCGTTCATCCTCAGCGCTCAAACCCCGTGCCCCTGCGGAATTAGCGCCATGTGGGCACTGCCTCAGCCACGCTTCACCCCCCGAGCCCCTGAGCCACGGCTGGGGCAGCTGAGGGGCGCTGCAAGGCTGCAGGGCTGCAGGGCTGCAGGGGAAGAGTCCCAGCGGCCAGGCAGAGAATGCTGAGGCCCCAGACGAGGCTCTCCGGAGCCCTGGCCCCTACGGCCTGCTCTGGGCTGTGGCGGGGGCCTGTGGGCTCCTCCTGCCATGGTGAGGTGGCCAGCGCCCAGCCCTCCCTGCACTGATGTCTGGCACAGTGGCTTGGCCACGCCTGCCTTTCGCTTCCTGCACTGGCCCCTCTCCCTCCACGCGTGTGGCCTGGCTGTCCGTCACTGGCCTGGAAGACCGAGGGGACAGCCTGTGGCGAGGACAGGCATGTGTGGCCTGGCTGGCTGTCACTGGCCGGAAGACCAAGGCGACAGCCTGTGACAAGGACTGGCATGTTTGGCTCAAGGTTCCAGAGGTCGCAGTGCACAGTTGTTCTATCCCCCAGGGCCTGTGGCTGAGCAGTGCATCCTGGGAGCTTGTGGGGGCACAGGGACAGTGGCCAGACGTGCATAGGGAGGGGCTGGGCCAGAGTCCCCCGCAAGGGCACCCCACCTCCAAACTTCCGCCAAGGACCGCAGCTCCGACAGGCCGCACCGTCTCCCAGGGGCGCCACGGGCTGGGGACCAAGGCTTTAGCACTTGGCTCTTGGGCACATTGGGTGCAAACCACAACACATGGCCAGCCGGACTTTCTGATTCAGCATCTGATTCCCTCTCGGTGACAAATTCCACCCTGGAGCCCTGCTGTCACACTCATGGCACCACCTGGGGGACAGGGCTCTGCTGCTGGGGAGAAGGAAAGAAGAAATCAAACAGTCGCCCGACGTGTTCTCAGTTTTAATTACGACGATGCTTTCGGGCAACAGCGACATGCGTGTGGAACACAGGTAAATGGTTTGTCCAGGAAACTAGGCAAATGCAAAGAAGCAGACATTGAAAACAGGACAAACATTTTTTAAAGTTGGGTTGACAAGCGTGTGAAGGGCTGCTGAAAATGGCGGCCTTTTCTGAGGTTTTACAGCCACACCAGCGGGCTCGGGCTTCTGTCGTTGCTATTGTTGTTTTTTCCTCTGGGTTTGCTGTGGTTGGTGTTTGGCTGCCCTGATCTTGTCATATCCTCTGTGGTGCCTTCGCAGGTGACAGCTGGGGTGCTATCTTCCGCCAGACACCCCAGCTCACCGCTCCCAAGATCGGCCTCCTGCAAAGCCCTGGGCGTGGGCACGACTTGGCCAATGTCTCTGTAGCTAGGCGAGGATGACCTTCCTCCAGGTCCCGGGAGGCCTCAGAGGGCCCTCTGAGGGGCGGGTTCACCACTCCTCACTCTCTAAGAAGTGCCCACTTTCCTCCAGCGCGTCTCTCCCGGGCCCTGCCCTGAGTCGGCCCTTTTCGTCCTTAGTCCCCCACTCCCCCGACTCCCAGCAGTCAGCCCGCCCCAGCCAGTCCCTTGGAACTCCTCCAGCCTCTGCCTGTCACCCAGGCCCACAGCCACTTCCATTTCCCCAGGTCCAGGCATGTGCTGCATTTTGTCAGCCATGGCCACACAGGCCACAGCGGTTCTGTAAAATTCTACCGCCTGATGACATCACAGTCACTGTGGTCTGCCTGAGAGCGCTGTGCTCACACAATGAGAAAGTCACCCACGGCTCTGCCCCGGCCTCACCTGGCCGCTGTGATGGCTGACTGTTTGTCATAGCGACAGACACTTCCTGACACTGACTTTCTGTCTTGGTCTCTTCTGTGTGACTATAACAGAATAATACTGATGTGCAACTTATAATGAACAGAAGTTTATTCCTCACAGCTCTGGAGGCTGAGAAGGCCAAGGTTAAGGGGCTGGCGTCTGGCCAGGGTCTTCTTGCTGCAACCTGCTATGGGGAGGTGAGGGGGCCAAAGAAGCCAGGGCCAGAGCCTAGGTCCCTCTGATAACAAACTGGCCCAGCGAGAACACGCTAATGCATCCACGAGGGCACAGCCCTCATGACTTACTCACTTCTCAGAGGTCCCAGGGCTGGGACTTAGCTCCGTTGGTAGAGTACTGAGCTGCAGTCTCTGAGGTCCTGAGTTCAAATTCCCAGCACCGCAAAAATGGGAGAAGGGCCTGGCAATCCACGCCCAAGGCAATCCCGAAACAGTCAGCCATTGAAAACCCTATGAGAGTCACAGGCTGGGATTTACCTCAGTTGGTGGAGCACTGCGCTGCAGTCTCTGAGGTCTCGAGTTCAATTCCCAGCACCGCAAAAATGGGAGAAGGGCCTGGCAATCCACTCCCAAGGCAATCCTGAAACAGCCATTGAGAACCCTATGAGCGACTCAATATGAGTCGGATACTGAGTCCACGGCACCTAACAACAACAACACAGGTCCCACCCCCAACCCTGTTGTGCCAGCACTAAGCTTCCAGCATGTGAGCCCTGGGGCAGGTTCACAGCCCAGCACTCTCCTGACCCTGGAGCCTCAGAGCAGAGCTTGAGCAACCAGCTCCAGCCTGGCCAGGGTCAGACCATCAGGGGCGCTGGCAGGGTGGCAGTGGTGGATTGCCTCGTAGTTGGGTGCCTGGTAGTCGTAGCACCCACAGGGAGACAGGCGCACGTTGGTCTAAGTCTGATGAGACTCGGTAAGTGCTGGCATCCTGGCCTTGACTTCTGACCCCGTGACAATCTCTATCAGGCTGAAATTTGCGCTTCCTGGGTCTCTTGTCCACGTAGCGTGGCTCGTCATGTTGATGCTGGAGTTTGAGCCCTGCTACTGGGGTCCCTCATTGTGGAAGTGGCAGAGCCGAGCGTGGGAACATGCCGAGGGCAAGGCTGCCCCAGTGCC
Organism: Pedetes capensis; assembly: GCA_007922755.1. NCBI lineage: Eukaryota > Metazoa > Chordata > Mammalia > Rodentia > Pedetidae > Pedetes > Pedetes capensis. The sequence continues at coordinate 37,697 of VMDO01013365.1, forward strand.
CATTTAGTGACTCTGGGGTGGGCAGTGGGGCTGGGCGAGGAAGGAAACGAGCTCTTGGCTTCCGAGGCTGGACGGGCCCTCACTGGGGCAGGGCCCGGGGCAGTGTCCTGGGAGAGCCCAGAGCTCGCTTGGCACCCTGGCAGAGGAGTGGGGCTGATGCCCACTGGGCTCCCATCCCTCTTTCCATGGCCATGGGGATGCGCAGCCCCCCTGGACATCTGTCCACTGCCTGCCAGGTCTCTCCTAGAGCTCAGCCCCCTGGTGCCTCCCTGCACCCGGCCATGCTGATGGTGGCCGGACGCTCCACACTGGGTCCTGCAGAGCTGGCCTGTGGGGCATCCTCATCGCCTGCCCCTAGTGCCACAGAGGCTCTCCATCTCCAAGCTGTGGCTGGACAGGGTGCCCCCACCCAGGACCAGCTGTCCAGGCTGTGCTTCCTGGTGGTGGTCCTGCCCAGCTCCTCTGCCAAGCAGCCTTCCCTGATGCCTCTCCCAGGAACACATTTGCCCCCACCCGGGAGTCTGACCACCACATCCTGGCCTTTGTCTTCTTCCCCCAGATGGCACGAGTACCCTGGAGCATGGGTTGGGTTGGAGCCAGAGGATGGGGCACGTCAGCTCCCAGTTGGCATCTCCAACACTCTGTGTGCAAAGCGGCGACTCCAGCTGTCTTGCAGTGGCCAGTCTGTGGCTGTGTCTCCCGTGGCCTTCAGATGGCCATTCAAGGAGACAGTCCTTGGGCAGTGCTCTGGCCAGGTGGGGCCTGACACACCTGTGTGCCTTGGCCTCAGCCTGGAAGTTCCCTGTGGGCTCAAGACACCCCTGTGGCTTTGCCATTCCCTCAGGCGGCCCCCCGAGGTCTGTGGGACAGACACATCCACGTCCGTACCACTGAGCAGCTTCCACCACTTCTCCTTTCCCTGATCCCTCCTTGCAGAATTCAAATCCCAAAGTCCCCACGAAGGCGACCCAGTTTCGGGGCTGACATCCTGTGCTATTTTCCCCACTTCAAGATGGATTATTTCTTTGCCCCTTGGAATTGATGATAATAGGGTCTGCGGTGCGTATTCAGAATTCTTTGGGCAAGTCATTCGGCCGCACGGATTTTCTAGAGCAGCACTTCTCAGACTATAATGCGTGTGGGCACCACCTGGGAGTTCTGTTGAAATGAAAACTCAGGTTCCGTAGGTCTGGAGTGGGATCCAAGAGCTGCGAGTCTGCCGAGCTTCTGGGCCTGAGGACCAGCCCTGGAGGAGCAGGTTTGCGTGTGGAGGCCCCGAGGTAGCTGGCACCGAGCTCTGGGCTGTCCTTGCCCCTTGCTTAGTAGGTCTTCCTCTCAGAAGGGACAAAGGGGGTCTGTCTGCCTGGCAGTGGATCTGGGCGAGACTGTCTCTGATTCATTCATGTATGTGTGTGGCAAACAGATCCTGGGCTCCTGCTGTACCCGATGCCCACCCCGTCCCTGGGGGGCTCATAGCACGGCGTGGCTGGGCCGCTGCCCCTGGGATGACACCATCCTACTCCCTGTCCCTTGGTGAGTGTGAGAGGTCCTCCCCTGTAGGGAGAAATTGGGAGGAAATTGGCAAAAAAAATCCAAACTGGGGAAAAGGCTTTTGAAGATCTGGTTTGTAAATTAGAAATCTAGGGGAAAATGAAGGTAACTTGGTTACACGTTTGTACAAAACCCTTCACAAATCCCCTGAACCTGATTGGACAATTGGACTCAAAGCTGATTGGCTCAGGCCATTCCGTGGGTGAGCTATATAAAGAGCTGCACTGAGGCATCTCGATCCCTGGCTATCAGCAAGGAAACAGCTCGACCCTTTTGGCCCGGATCTTCGACCACCAACAAGGAAAGATCCTGTTCTTGCCCGGACCACCAATGAGGAAACAGCTTTCCTGCTCTGTCGCCTGGACCTTTGGTGAGGAAGGAACGTTCTCCTGCCGCGCCCATCAACCAGGAAAGAACCTGCTCTCCATCTGATCACCGACGAGGCAAGAACTATTTCCTCATGACCACCAAGACCACCAACATGGGCATTTGCCCCTGGAGGGCAAAAGCGCCCAAGGCTTTTCCTTTCTGCCATCTCCACTGGTGTCCGGAGGGCTGCAGGAGTCCACGCCCCTCACCCGAGGGTCCCAAGTGAATTGTGTTTAGTATCTGTGTGTGTGGCGGTGCCGCCTGTCCAAACAGCAGGGCCGGATCTGGAGGCGCGTGCCCCACACTCCCCAGCCAGCTGTGGTGTGGCAGTGGTCCTGCACATGCAGGGGAGCTGTCCTGCCCGAGGAAGGGGGCTCTCCAGGCTGGGTAAGCTCACGGGGACATAGCTGGCCGCAGGTGCATCGAGTCCTGGGGCTCTGGCCCAGGGGTACGTGCTGACCGGGCTGATGTCCATACAGGTCTCAGACAGGTGGTCTGCTGTAGTGGTGGGAAACCACGGCCAGACTCGGACAGGCCTTACAGAAAGAGACAGGAGAACCCTCGCCATGTTACGTGTGTTTATCCCCCTGAACGACTCTACCCACTCCTCTGTCCGAGCGGCCTCTCAGCCAGCCCACCCCTGTGTCCAGCCATGTCGTTGCCCCTCGTGGGACAGCACCCACCTCTTAGCCGTGCAGACCACAAAAAGCTAAGGAGAGGCTATGGACTCAAAGGACACATTTCAGGAGCTGAAAGTCTGTTCAGAGCGTGACTTCTGCCTGCCCTTCCACTGAGCCCCTCCGAGGGCCGTGCTGGCCACCTAGGCAATGGCCAAGAAATCCAGGCCTCTGCCGGGTGCAAAAGCCTGCAGCTGTAGCCCGGGCCTGGTTAGTACTTGGATGGGAGACCACCTGGGAACACCAGGTGCTGTAGGCTTGGGAGACGGACCTGGCAACCTACTCCCAAAAATCAATCTGCCATTGAAAACGCTATGACTAACAGAGAAGCACTGACAATAGTGTTTCGCCTGTTGTACACAGGGTCACTATGAGTCAGATACCAACTCGAGGGCACCTAACAACAACAACAGCTGGGCACGGTGGTGCACGCCTGTAACCCCAGCGGCTCAGGAGGCAGAGGCGGGAAGATCGCAAGTTTGAGACCAGAGGCAGTCTGCGTAACTTAGCGAGACCCTGTCTCAAAAAAAAAAAAAAAAGTAAAAGAAAAAAATGGCCTAGGGGCACAGTTCAGTGGTCCAGCACTTGCAAAGCATACAGGCGCGAGGCCCTGGGTTCAAAGGAATCCAGGCCTCCTAACACCCCACCAGCGGCTCTCAGGCTTGGCTCTGCCTAAGAATCAACTGAGTAGATTTCCAAACGCCCAGAAAACCCTGGAACACACCGTGGCCTCCCAGACACCAGCCCTTTCTAAAGCTCCTCAGCTTCCCAACGGCAGCGAGGTTAAAATCTACAGGCAGGCAAGGCTTGATGTGCGGGGGGATAAAGCCTTGTAAAATGCTCGGGCTACAAGGACTCCAAGAACCCGTCCAATTTTCACCCTTTCATTTCACGGGTAAAGGAGCTTGCCCAAAGCCACATAGTTAGTGGGAAGTCTAGAACGCCAGGCACCTGACTTCCAGCTCTGTGTTCTTTTTATAACACCTGACTTTGTACACGTCGAAAGGGAGGTTAACCATAACAAAGCAACACAGCCGAGGGCACAAGCACTGGCAAATCTGAAAAGGAAGAAGAAATACTTTGAAAATATTAAAGGTTATTACCAGATGTCAGGCGAGTGTCAGGAAAATAGCTTCGAGTTTTTCAACACACTGAGACTAATTTAATTTATTTAAATGTCTTTGTTAGCTGGCGGAATCTTAAGACAGTACTCCCTGTCATTTCATCCCACTATGAATCACCGCCAAGCTACCCCGAGCGGGAAATAACTGTAAAATTTGTTATACGTCAACTGATCAGGGTTCAAGACACTTGAGTCTACCAGTTTGTGTGGGATCAAAGATATGGCTGCCCTCCAAAAAAGTCGGGATGTTTACATCAAAGTGGAGGCTGAATCCTTTTCAACCTCTCTGTGTCTCTTGAGCGCTGAGACTTAAGTTCTTGTTGAAAACTTTTAAGTGGAGCATCCTGTGCGTGTGTGCGTGCGCGCATGTGTGTGAACGTGTGGGGTGCGTGGCAGTGTGTGCGTGTGTGAAGTGCGCGTGTGTGGGTGTGACTCTCAGCCAGCAGTCTTGGTCCAGACTCTGGCTTCTCGGTGTCCCTGGAAGTGACTTCTCGGTGCATCTGGCGCTTGCCCTGATGTCTACGTGACCGTGGTGAATGCCCCAGGTCTCCTTGGTCCCCGCCAATCCTGGCCATGCCCCAGCATTGCTGTGGAAAGTGCCTCAGACGAAAACAAATGCTCATCACCTGGCCCCCAGTCTGAGACAGGGAGAGCCAATCTATTCTGTCACGGGAGATAAAACAACACTCACGTCCCCCACCCTGCTTCCTTTTCCACGTGCCATGCTCTTCCTCGCTGGGCTAACATGTTTACTGCCTCCTCCATGTCCCCTGCCGACCAGCCAGGGTCTGGGGTAGGCGAGAAAGGAACATTTTTTTACTTGCTTAGGTGAGTGAGGCTTGTTATGCTGGGAACTGAAAACAACAGAAGTGGGAGAGGACTGACGTGTCTGGAGGTGTGGGGCTGAGGATTTCACATTACTGATTATCTCCTCCTCTCTGTGAAGAGTGATAGATACTTGACTGCTTTAAAAACAAGTGTCTAAAGTCAACCTGCCCATAGAACCCCAGTCATAAATACTTTCATGTCTGACTCACCTAAGCTAGAGTTGTAACTTAACATTACCATGTGCCTTTATATTATGAAGTTTAAAGGAATTCCTCTCAAAACCCAATGTTTGGCTCACGATGAAAGGGAGTCGAGCAGCTTATTCTAAGTTACATTCGGTAATTACATAAGTAACCCTTTAAATACTAGATATGCAAATAATGCACAACTCTTCCTATAATTATTTTGTGTACACGGTTTGATAAAATCCCAAGATTGTAATACATGTTTATGAGAAGATTAGCAAATGCGATTCCTTTCTGAAGGGAAGAAGTGAGCTAGGAATTAAAGATTTGCAGTCAGGGGGAGCGGGTGGGGAGCTACTTGGTAGGAAGAGCAAGAGAGCTGGGCAGGGGCTCTGGGTACGGCCTAGGTCCATGGGGGTGTTACCTCTGTCCAGCTTTACCCAAAGCAGCCCAACATGCCTGAGTCTCTGATGTAGCCTGCTCCCATCTGAACGAGTTTGTCTGCCGGGGTAGAGAGCCTTCTGTCAACATTTCCAGGATTCAGTCCTGACCTGGACTTCATGGAGAGAGCAGGAGGAAGCTGCCCATGCGCCCAGCTTCCTTACACCTTCCCCTCCTCCCGAAAAGGGGCGAGGGAGGGATTTGGGCGCAGACCAGCTGGCTTTATTGCTCTTCCCCAGAGCACACTTTCAAAAAGAAGTTACCTTAGGGGTGACTCACGCTCATTGTAAGACTGGCCAAGGGATCCGGAGGTATGAAGGTTTTGGTTTTCCGTTCCCTTTCCTAATTGTGTCTGAGTGGCTCTGCGTGGGTCTTCCACACGCTCACCTGAGTGTGAAAGGATGCAGCATGTGCAAACGGTCCACATACGCTCGAACTGTGATTGTCGTGCCAAGCGCTCTGTGATTTCCTTCTTCGCGCCTGTGGCGCTCCCCGCCTTCAGTTTGTCCTGGTCTAGTTTCCATTGTTATGATACCCAAGCCAAGGAACCTTACAAAGGAAAAAGGTTTCTTTAGTTCACAGTTCTGGAGTGTAGAAAGCATGGTGCCAGCGTCTGCTGGGCTCTGGGGAGGGTCCCTCAGTGCCATCACCGCATGGGAGAGGCGTCCCAGTGGAGTGTGCGTGAGAGGGAGTGGTCATTTGGCAAGAGGGCTCATGGCCCGGTGCTCTGCTTCAAGCATCTCACTGTTGTGGGAGCTAGCGAGTCCCCTGAAAACTATCTTAATCCCTTCTGCAGGAGGCACCCCAAAGACTTGGCCATCTCTCCCTTGGCCCCATCTCCTAAAGGTCCCACCATCTCCCTATGCTGTGCTGGGGACGGAGTTCCCAATGCATGGAGCTCTGGGGACCACAGTCACAAAACACCTAGACAGACCATGGCTAGATAAAGCAAGCATATTTGAGTTTGCCTTGTCCCCTGAATGGCAAGTAGTGACCCACTGGATTGGGTCACTAGTCCATCCTCACCCACATTATACATGCTTGGGGTCAAACCAACCATGCCCTGGAGCTCCAGGCAAGTGGGGGAACTCCATCCCCTAGCCATGACAGTTGGCACAGGTCTGACTTTATGAGTCATAGAGACCCAGAAGAGTTCATTCACTCACAGCCTGTGAGATGCCCAACAGCATGTGCGATGGTCACTCTTGACTGTCAACTCGACTGGGTGGAAAGCCCTAGTTTCTCCATGATAACTAATAACTTTTATGAGTTATGTAATTACTTTTAGCTGTTTTCTTGTGTTTATGATTTAATTATACTGAAGCACCCATTACTACATTCTGGGCGTGTCTGTGAGGGTGTTTCAAAGGTAGTTGGCACGTGGCGTAGCACGTGCTGGGGGAGGCCTGCCCTGAAGGCGGGTGGCACTATCCAGCCATCCAGCAGGCTGGGGACGACGGACGGGAAGAGGAGGAAGGAGGAATCTCCCGGAGGTGCCCACGCACTCCCCTCTTCCTTAGTGGAAGCATTCGATGCTGCTGTCTCCTGTGGACATCAGACTCTGGCTTATTTCGAGACTGTCCGGGGAGCTGCCAGGCCTTCAGCCTCCTCCAGGGACTATGCCACAGGTCCCTCTGGCTTCCCTCGGGGGTACATGGGGAATAGGAGTCGCTCCCCTCTGTCTACTTCTCCATTCAGCTCTCCTCAGATCGTGGCTGTTGCCTGATGATTTGTACTCTGCCAAGTTAGATTACATTCACATAATTTTCTCTACAACCCAGGTTTGGCTTCTAGATGTCTAATCGTGGAAGCCAATGGAGAGGCTTCCCAGGCTTATGTCAAGGACCGGATCCTTTTGAATGGAAGGACTTAGCTCCTCCCAACCATGTCAAATGCGGGCTGCTGGTGGGCTTTGTGTCTAAACGTGTCTAAACATGGAAAGGCTGGAAACGGGCAGTTATTGCAAGAGTTGGGCTGCCTGGCCTGGTGCCGTGGAAGCATGGCCGGCTCTCATGGTCATTGCTTGCTTTCTGAACATCCCAGAACCAGGCCTTGGCCACACTGTCTGTCCCAGGTGCCGGCCACGCTCCGGGATTGTTTATTGCACGTCACTCGCTTTTCCCTAATGGCACGGTTCAGGGGTAGTGACCCAAAACTGAGGGCCAGGCTGGAAACAGAGCTGTCATGGGCCTTTGTCAGCGGAGACCCCTCACACCTGGCCGTAGACAAAACAACCCTGGAGCGGTGGGCGGTGAGGCGCTCCAGGCAGGCCCCTTCCACTGCACCCTGCAGATGGGGGTCAGCAAACTGTCCAGGTCCCTGGTGAGATGTGCGACTTTCTGGACCAGCAACGGTGACGAGTCACGGCAACAGGATGTGTAGACAAAGATGGCAGCATCTTGACAGTAACTTGTAGGGGAAATAAACTCCCGTGGGGTCCCCGGGGTCTCTGGCTGCATGAACAGCAGCCACTTTGTAAATCTACACAGTAAACACCCTCTGAGTTCATGGGCCCCCGGAACCAAGAACACCCACTGTTATGAACTCAGTGGTTCCCCAGAAACTCACACATTGGAGTTCTAACCCCCATAAATCTACACAGTAAACAGCCTCCAAGTTCATGACCCCCCCCCCGAACCAGTGGGATGGCTTTGGAGGTGGGCCTTTGGGAGGTGACAGGGTTGGAGGGGGCCCCGTGGTGGAGCCAGTGTCCCCACGAGAAGAGGGAGAGACCCGAGCTCCCTGCCTGTCAGCCAGATGAGGACTTGGCGGGAGGACGGCGTCTGTAACAGCAAGGAGCCCCGCCAAGAACAGGCTCCACCATGGCCCTGACCGTGGGCTTCCCCTCCAGAACTAGGAGAAGGAAATGCCGGGTGCTGAAGCCGCCCAGGGCCGGCAGCTCCCCGCCCAGCTGGAGGGCAGGCCCAGCTGCCATGAGGGCTCTGGGGGGAGGGAGCGCTCCGCTTCTGTCCAGTGCGGCAGCCTCTGGCCACGTGGCTCCTGCTCACTTGACATTTGACTCGTTCGTTGACTGAGAAACTGAACATGTTAATTTCCTTTCATCTTAGTTAATTTAAATAGAAGTTTCAATGCTCCCGTGGGGCTCGTGGGTACTGTACCACACAGCACAAGTCTAGATGAGCTTTGGTCACTCAGCCTGGCCACCAGCCTGGGACAGGGGCCATGGGATGGGACGCACTGAGGGGACACCTCGGCTAAGCTGGCTCCTCGATTTACCTATCCAGAGCGCCATCGCCACAGAGCCCCAAGTCTGAGACGCTGCCCTCCACCCCACTCTTCCCAGCACCCCACTACTGGGGGCTCCAGAGCTCTAGCCCCGCCTCCTCCACAGCTGGACACTCACTCACGGTCAGCAGAAATCCAGGAGACAATGGGAGAGTGGTTGCGCCCCGCGGCAAACCTGACGTCACGTACGCAAATCTCCTCTCTGGCGACTGCTCCCGGGAAGGCTCACGGGATCTCACACGCCAAACAGGCCCTTTTCGGTTTTCTCAGCCAGCCAGCCCCTACCCCCACCCCCACCCCACTGTGTCTGTCAGCTTTTCGTGCTGAAGGGCTTGCATGTCACTGTGATGCTGAAAGCTATGCCACCGGTTTCTCAGATACCAGCAGGGCCACCCGTGGTGGGCAGTTTTCAGCTGAGCTTCTGGACTAAGACAGACTAGGGAGAAGGACCTGGCAGCCCACTCCTGAAACAATTAGCTACTGAAGGCCCTATGAATAGCACAGAAGCACTGTCAAATATAGTGCGGGGAATGAGCGCCCCAGGCTGGAAGGTATTCAAGAGACCACTGGGGAAGAGTTGCCTCCTCCAAGTAGAGTCGACCTTAATGACAGAAGTGGAGTCTTTACACTTGAACTACACATGCTTGTGAATCAAAACTCAGAATCTGAAGAGCATTTAGAAAAACGAAACTAAGATACATGCCTGAAAGTGTGAGCTTGCAAACCCAGGGGATACCTGGAAACTTGAATCTATACATTTTCCTTAAAATCAGAAAATTAAAACCAAAATAACTTACGAAACTCTGTGTGACCTACAGAAAGGATACTTAGTTTGAGTTTGTGGGCTTCTGTTAGGTGCGGTGATTGTGAGAAATAAGGGAAGTAGTCTCTCTGTCTTCCCAAGAAAAGAGATCCAAATAAATGTAGAAATTATCTAATGATATCATTAATATCACACAGAAGTAAAATTTTGCTAAAGATTATTCAAAAGCAACTGAAGCAGTTTATGGACAGGGAACTGTGGGAAAATCAAGCCGCATTCAAAAGAGGGCATAGAACCAGGGACATCATTGCTGATGTCAGATGGATAATTAGCTGTAAACAGAGAATACAAGAAAGATGTCTATGTTTTTTTGACTATGCAAATGCATTTGACAGTGTGGATCACAACAAATTATAGATAACATTGTGAAGAATGGGAATACCAGAGCACTTAATTGGACTCATGAGGAATCTGTACATGGACCAGGAGGCAGTTGTTCAAACAGAACAAGGAAAAGCTGCCTGGTTTAAAGTCAAGAAAGGTGTGTGTCAGGGCTGTATCCTTTCACCATACCTCTTCAATCTCTATGCTGAGCAAATAATCTGAGAAGCTGGACTTTATGAAGAAGAACGTGTCATCAGGACTGGAGGGAGACTCATTTACAAAATACATTATGCAGATCACACCACTCTGCCTGCTGAGAGTGAAGAGGATTTGAAACATTTACTGATGAAGACCAAAGAACACAGCCTTCAGTACAGATTGCACCTCAACATCCATCAAGAAAACAAAAATCCTTACAACTCTGTTGGGAAGAAACTTTATCATAAATGGAGAAAAGATTGAGTTGTCCAAGATTTTGCTTTACTTGGTTTTACAATTCACACCCACAAAAGCTGCTATCAAGCAATCAGAAGATGCATTGCGTTGGGAAAAGCTGTTGCAAAAAATCTCTTTAAAGCATTGAAAAGATGTCACATTGAAGATGAAGGTGCGTCTGACTCATGCCATGGTATTTTCGGTCTTATATAGTTGTGAAAGCTAGACATTGAACAAGGGAGACAGGAGAAGAATGAATGCTTTTGAATTATGGTGCTGGAAACTAATATTGAATACATAATGGACCACCAAAAGAACCGACAGATCTGTCATACAAGAAGTACAACCAGAGTGCTCCTTGGAAGCAAGGATGGCTAGACTGTGTCTTACTTATTTTGGACCTGTATTCAGGAGAGACCAGTCCCTGAAGAAGGACATCATGTTTGGAAGAGTGGCAGGTCAACGAGAAAAAGGGAAACCCTCCACTAGATGGGTTGACATAGTGTCTACAACAATGGGCTTAAACATAAATAAGATCGTGTGCCTGGCACAGAATCAGGGAGTGTTTTGTTCTGCTGTACGTAGGGTCGCTGTGAGTTAGACCTGACTTGACTGCACCTAACAACAGCAACAATAACAAAGGAAGCAGGCAGGTATGGCTAATGGCTACTCCCTCCGTAGGGTCAGGGCAGTACTAAATTCTTCCTTCTGGCCTTCTTTAGCCCCTGAGGAGGCTGCTGCCCCTCCGTGGGGCTGGCCTCCAGGCTATCCCTCCTCTGCTGCCATTTACATTCTCGATCTCCTCTTCCTTATGTGAAGACCAGACAGCTGGCAACACTGGTCATCATGTGCCCTCTATAGTTCATGGTGACAACGTTTCATTCTCTTGGGCTCTTCTGGGAGAACATTCCAGACTGCTGCAGTGAGCCTCTGCAGATGCCTCCGTGTCATTGGGGGCGCTATGTTCCAGGCACCACCTGCTCCTCACTGCTGCCTCTCAAGATAGAGGGGCCCTGTTGACCGGTGTTGGCGATGACGACAGTGGCATGGTGGCCTTTGGTCTCCTACAGTCCAGGCTCCAGCAGGAAGAGGGGACCGCTGCCTTCTGTCCGCCATGCGCTTTTCTAGCACCTCTGACTCTGTGACCAGCTACTTGTTTTCCTTTGGCCACGTTTTGCATCTCACCAATGTCCACGCAGGTTTGCTCTGCTCCTGTGGGCTGCTTAGATGCTCTGTTTACACGGCAGGCAGAGTCACTGGTGGTCAAGATCTGGCCCAGCCGAGGAGCTGTGGACTTGTTCCTAGAAGGCCCTGAGGGGCAGGTCAGCTGCAAGCCCCTGACGCTCCAGCCAGGCAGCCCCGCTGGGACCCCAGGCGGAAACCTCGCCCACAGCAAAGCAGCCCATGCTGGGCACCTCCAACTGTTGGCGCAGTCTCTGTGTCCCCAGGGTAACAACTCTGCCTCCTCTTCCATCTGTCCCCTCAAATCATGGCCCACCAGAGCTAGGAGAACCTTGGGCCCTGCTTTTTGCTTGTTGTTGTTGTTGTTGCTAGGTGTTGTCGAGTCGGTATCCGACTCATAGCGACCCTCATAGGGGTTTCAATGGCTGACTGTTTTGGGATTGCCTTGGGAGTGGATTGCCAGGTCCTTCTCCCATTTTTACAGTGCTGGGAATTGAACTTGAGACCTCAGAGACTGAGGCGCAGTGCTCCACCAACTGAGCCAAATCCCAGCTCTTTGCTTAGGTGCTGTGGAATGGTTTGTGGCATCCCTTGCCAGAAGGCACAGCGATGCTGGCAGCCCTCTGAAGCCAGCTGGGCCTCTGCTCCCTCTAGCAGGAGGCCTCTCCTCCTACAGAGAGCCTCACAGCTCCATCTGTGTCCACTAGAACAAGTGAGGGTCTCCAGAGGGGCCAGGCCTGCAGGAGGAGGGAGCCTGGCCCTGAGGGAGGACACTGGAGGACTTCCAAGGTTGCCCTGTGGGGACAGTTCTCACGAGGATGAAGCTGCGTTCAGCAGATGCTTTTTTTTTTTTTTTCCCAGTACTGAGGGTTGAACCCAGGGTCTTGCGCCTGCATGCTCTGCAAGTGCTGGACCACTGAGCTACACCCCCAGCCCATTGTTTTACTTTTTGAGACAGGGTCTCGCTCAGTTATGCAGACTGCCTCTGGTCTCGAACTTGCGATCCTCCCGCCTCTGCCTCCTGAGCCTCTAGGATGACAGGCGTGCGCCACCATGCCCGGCCGCAGATGTTTTTATTTCAAATTTGGAGACAGCCTGGGTGTGTTGAGGTGTCATTTCCCAGGCTTACAGTTGACTGTATTGATGCCCTGAAACAGATTGAAAAAGTGATTGTTTCTATTCAGAGGAATAACGGTTCTCGAAACAACCCCAGCCTGTGTGGTGAATTAGAACTGTCTGCTTTTGACGTGACCGGGGTGGGTGCCGCCTGGGAAAAACTGGCTCCTCTCTCCCTGCCTCCTCTTCTGCACTGCAGAGGAAAGCCCAGAGGATCCCATGGCACTGGCCACATTGAGGCAGCCATGGAACCACGGAAGGTGGCTTGTCCTCGGGTGGAGGAGGAGCACTCGCTTCAGCCCAAACTCAAAGTCTAGTCATCGAAGTGTACCTGCAGTCGCTGACATTTGTTTGAAGTGATGAAGACATTTCACACATTTCGATTTTCACGTAATATTCCAGACTGTAATTATCCTTGACTGATGCCGGGCGCTGCTTCACTGCAAGCAAACAGAGCCCGCGGATCCTGTTGTGGAGCCGCATGACACTGCGCCTGGATCCTCTTTCTCTTGGAAGTGGCACAGGCTTGAGCGATGCCAGAGATGTTCGTGTCCGTCTGAGACCCACTGGGATGGATAACGTTTGGGAAAGATTAGAGCTGCTGTCATGCACCAGAGTCATGGTGCTGAGGGTCCCCAGGCTCCGGGCTCTGCCTGCACCCACAGAGCTCTGCTTGTGTTCTAGCTTCCGTGGCTCACATCATCCCACACATTTGATGGACAGATGGTGGTGAAGGCAGCCCAGCCTGGGAGCAATGTCCACTGGGGAAGTGGCACCTGCATCAACACCCAGCTGGGCGCTCCTACTCTTCATCTTCCTCCCTGTTCTTCCTCCCCATGAATCAAGGGGAGCCTTGGTGGCAGGGATGGTGCAGTGACCCGTGGCGACTCGCAGAGCCTGGGCTCAGTCGTCCTCGGCATGGATCTGGGGCGCTGAGGTCTTCCACACACAAATGCACGGCATCGCCTTCTCCCGAATGCCATCATCCGTCTTCATGGGTGAAAACGTGGATATCCTTGTTTGTCACTTTTAAGAAGAGCATGGAAGAGGGAGAATGTGCTGGGAGGTCACTAGCGCTGAATGACACCCACTGGACCACTCACAGGAGCAGTGGGAAGCCAGGTTGTCGAGCCACCAACGGCATGGGGTATTGCACCGTGTATGTTATCTTACTTAATCCTTTCCATAGCCCTGGGAGGTTGGGGTTTGTAGGGAGAAATTGGTAGGAAATTGGCAAAAACCCCAAAAACTGGGAAAATGCCTAAATCTAGGGAAAATGAAAGTAACTTGGTTGGACGTTTGTACAAAACTCTTTACAAATACCCGAGCCTGACTGGACAATTGTACTCAAAGCTGAATGGTTCAGGCCATTCCATGGGCGAGCTATATAAGGAGCTGCACTGCGGCAGCTTGACCTTTTTTTCACCTGGACTTTTGGTGAGGAAAGAATGCTCTCCCGCCTGCAATCATCAACAAGAAAAGAACTCCCTCTCCGCCAAGACCACCAACGTGGAAGCATCTGCCCTTGAGGCAGTATAAGAGCTGCTAGCACTTAAAGCTGTACGCTTTGGGTTTTCTCTCCACCCTGATAAAGGCAGAGAAATAAAGAGCTGTGTTTGTCCCTGCAAAGCAAAAGCGCCCAAGGCTTTTCCTTTCTCCCATCTCTGATGGTGTCCTGAGGGCCACAGGAGTCCGCACCCCTCACCTGAGGGTCCCTAGTGAATTGTGTTTAGTATCTGTGTTGGCGGCACCACCTGTTCAAACATCCAGGCCAGACCAGGAGGCATGCGCCCCACAGGGGTTGGAATGCTCTGTTCAGAAATGCAGAAGCTAAGGCATCCCTGCCGGCTGAGCTGGTATTTTCTGGGCCAGTGGAGACCTTGAAAATGGGAAGCACTGGTCGGTGTGTGCTTCGTGGGCTCCTGTGCCGACGTGTGAACTTGATGAGACTTAGGGACAACACATCTCTCCTCTTAGGGCTGCAGCATGCCATGGCTCCCCCTTCTTTCCCTCATCATCCTGAGTATCTCAGACCTTCCAGCTGCCATCTGCCTCTCCCACCCGAGGTCTAACTGGGCACCAAGCGCCCTGATTTCTTGGCTCTAACACTCTCCTCTGGTGCTCAGCCCACTGCTCTCACCAGCTCCTCCTCACCCTCCAGATCTGCACATTAATATAGCCAGCCAGGTCCGGCGCAGTGGCACACACCTGTAATCCTAGTGGCTTGGGAGGCAGAAGCAGGAGGATCGCAAGTTCCAGACCAGAGGCAGTCTGTGTAACTTAGTGAGACCCTGTCTTAAAAAGTAAAAAAATGGGCTGGGGGTGCAGCTCAGTGGCCCAGCACTTGCAGAGCATGCAAGCAAGAGGCCCTGGGGTCAATTCCTCATATATATATATACATATATATATATATGTATATATATATATGTATATATATATATATACATATATATGTGTATATATATATATATACATATATATATGTATATATATATACACACACACACATATATATATGGTGGGTGAGGATTTAACTCAGTTGGTAGAGTGCTGTGCTATAATCTCTGAAGTCCCGAGTTCTATTCCCAGCACCGCAAAAATGGGAGAAGGACCTGGCAATCCACTCCCAAGGCAATCCCGAAACAGTCAGCCATTGAAAACCCTTTGAGGGTCGCTATGAGTCAGATACCGACTCGATGGCACCTAACAACAACTATATATGTATATATGTATACATACATATACATATATACATATGCCAGCCAGGAAGACTTCCTGGTCATCCAATACTGGTCTAGGAGTTGCCTTTTTTCTGACACCTCCCCTAGACCATGTGCCATTCGAGGACACCGGAACTGCCTGGAGACCTTCTCTGTTGTCATGACTACGGGGTGCTGCTGGTGTCCAGTGGGCAGAGGCTGGGGATGCTGCTCAGCTGTCTGCAGTGAATGGGGCTGTCCCCACGCCAGAGAGCTGGCCATGGCAAATCCTCTGTTAGTGCAGAGGCTCAAGAGTCCTGCTGCCCTGGGCACAGGCCATGACATGCTGGCCCCTGGTCTTGGTTACCTAGTGTGTAGACATGTTCAGAGAGTGTTTGATGAATGTTGTTGTTGTTGTTGTTGGGTGCCCTCGAGTTGGTATCTGACGCATAGCAACGCCGCGTACAACAGGCAAAACACTATTGTCAGTGCTTCTCTGCTATTCATAGGGTTTTCATTGGCTGATTGTTTTTTGGAAGTGGGTTGCTGGGTCCTTCTCCCAGGCCTGCAGCACCTGGTGTTCCCAGGTGGTCTCCCATGCAAGGACTAACCAGGCCTGACCCTGCTTAGCTTCCGAGATCTGACAGGGCTATGGCTGCAGGCCGTTTGATGAATACTGTTAAATAAATACCTCATTGACTTACAAGAGTGGAGGAAATTGTGATGCTCAGTGTCTTTCATCGCAGAATTCAGCACCCCTGACTTGTAAAGCTCACCATGACCAGGAAACCTCTCTGCCCCTAGGCTGTAGGAGCTTCTGCGCCTCAGGCGGACTATGCTGTGCTTGTAGACAGCACTGCACCAAAATAGTCAATCTCACTAAGCTGTAGCTAAAGCTGTAATGCATTGTCTTGTTTTAATATTTCCCCTATGTATGTCAGCAGAACTGAATACAATGGCCAGGCAAACATCACATGATTCTTCAAATGTTTTAATGACCCTAATGTTGTTGTTGTTGCTGTTGTTAGGTGCCGTCGAGTCAGTATCTGACTCATAGTGACCCTCACAGAGTTTTCAATGCCTGACTGTTTTGGGATTGCCTTGGAAGTGGATTGCCAGGCCCTTTTCCCATTCTTGGGGTGCTGGGAATTGAACTCGGGACCTCAGAGACTGCAGCACTGCGCTCTACCAACTGAGCTAAATCCCAGCCCTTTAAAGGAGTAGTAGTATTTTTAGCTTTATTGAGACATAATTGACAGAAATTATGTGTATTCAGGATGTACAATCTAATATCCTGACATGCATACACATTGTGAACTGTTCACCATTGTTGTTGTTGTTGTTATGTGCCATGGAGTCGGTATCTGACTCACAGCAACCCTACGTACAACAGGTGAAACACTATTGTCAGTGATTCTCTGCTGTTCATAGGGTTTTCAATGGTGGATTGATTTTTGGGAGTTGGTTGCCGGGTCCTTCTCCCAAGCCTATAGCACCTGGTGTTGCCAGGAGGTCTCTCATCCAAGTACTAACCAGGCCAGATCCTGGTTAGCTTCTGAGATCTGATGGGATCAGATGCCACAGGGCTACGGCTGCAGGCTATGTTCACCATAATCAAGCTAACTCACAGACCCGTCACATCATGGGCTCTCTTTCTTGCATGGTGAGAATACTGAAGGTCTTCTTTTAGCACATTTCAAGTATAGTAGGACATATCGTACAGGACTGTACTATAACCTGGAATCACCAGGCTGTACATTAAGTCTCTAGAACTTACTCATCCTAAGCTGAACGCTTGCGTCCTTTGACAGATACCTCACTACCCACCCCACCCACCTTTGGTAACCACCATTCTACTCTCTGTTTCCAAACATTTGATTGTTTTAGCTACCATGTATAAGTGAGACCAGATAATGGACTTTTTTTCCCTGTACCTGGCTTATGTCACTTAGTATAATTTTTTCTAAGTTCATCCATATTGTTGGCAATGACAGGATTTCCCTGTTTTTGAAGGCTGAATAGTATTCCATTATGTATCCACACCCCATTTTCCTTATCCATTCACTGGGATGCACACTTAGGCTATTCCCCTATTGTGGGTCTTGTGAATAATGCTGCAGAGCACAGGAGGGCTCAGGTATCTGTGTAGCATATTGATTTCAATTCTTTTGGATTTATACCCCGTAGTGGGATTGCTGCCTCATATGGTAATTCTATCTTTAGTTTTTTTGAGGACCTTCTCTACGGTTCCCAATAATGGCTGCACCAGTGCACATCACACTGACAGCAGAAAATAACTCCCTTTTCAGGACTAAGGATGTGGTTCAGTGGCAGAGTGCCTGCCTAGCGTGCACAAGCCCTGGATTTCACACACACACACACACACACACGCACACACGCACACACACACACGCATGGTTCCCTTTTCTCCACATCTCTGCCAACATTTATCCCTTGTCTTTTTGTAGTAGTCATCCTACCAGGTGAGGGGTGTATCTTATTGTAGTTTTGATGTGCATTTTCACGTTAATTATTGATGTTAAGTGCCATTTCAAATACCTGTTTGTATGCATTTTTTAACACAATGTCTATCTATGTCCCTTGCCCACGTTTAAATGAGGTTATTTGTGCTTTTTATTGAGTTGACTGAGTTCCTTAAGTAGCCTGGATAATCATCTCTTAGTGGGATATATGGTTTGTCCAAATTTTACCCTATTCCATTGGCTGCCCTTAATCTATTATTTCAAATCTACATTACTAATGATGTTAGCCTGTAGCTGTAGCCCTGTGGCATCCGATCCCGTCAGTCCATGCCTTGACTATCCTATTGCCCCTGTGTCCCTGGGATTTGTTACCTGAGACACCCCTGTCAATGTGTTGCAAAATGCAGCCCTTGGGTCTGTACCATCCAAGTCACCTCACAACTAAAGAATCCCACTGGGAGGTGGGATGGGAGATGTGCCTGTGTGCCAAGTACCCCAGGTGGCCTGGTGGATCTGTGACCTGAATCACGGTGGCTGAACTTCAAGTGGGCAGACTAAGTCCCGCAAGAGGGAATCGGGCACTTGCAGTGCGCCAAGAGGAAACCAGTTCCCCGTGACAGGTGCAAACCTTTCCTCCTGGGTCTAATTTGGATTCACAGTCAATCTCTTCAACTGGCTCAGCACGTCCACCTCATTGTGAAGCTCAAAGGTCTGTTGATCTGGGAGGGGGAGGAAGACACGGAGGAGAGGGAAGAGACGGAGGATAACTCGCCTCTTAAAGCTGCCTGGAGACAAGTTAGATTTCAAGGGTTGGAAGCATCCTTGATGTACAAGAGAATTCTGTCCCCAAACATGAGCCTGCCATCAAGAATCTGTCCACATGTAGGGAAAGCCAGGACTAAGATTGTTGTTGTTGTTAGGTGCCGTCGAGTTGGTATCCGACTCATAGCAACCCTCTGTACAATACGGGAAACACTATTGTCAGTGCTTCTCTGCTGTTCATAGGGTTTTCAATGGCAGATTGATTTTTGGGAGGGGGTTGCCAGGTCTTTCTCCCAAGCCTACAGCTTCTGGTTTTCCCAGGTGGTCTCCCATCCAGGTACTAAGCAGGCCCGACCCTGCTTAGCTTCCGAGATATGACGGGATCGGATGCCACAGGGCTATGGCGAAATAAAGCGCATGTGAAGTAAAATCAGGAAAGCAGTTAAGGTGAAGACAAGATAAATGTGAGATGAGTCCGGAGGAGACTCAGCACGCAACGTTGTACCAGAATGTTATGCATACTTATCAAAGGAGAATCAAAAAGCATGGCTCTTTTCTTTTGCTACAAAGCAAAGAGGATAAGGCCAATTATAAGTCTATGTTGTTGTTGTTGTTAGGTGCCATCGAGTCGGTATCCGACTCATAGCGACCCTCATGGGGTTTTCAATGGCTGTTTGGGGATTGCCTTGGGAGTGGATTGCCAGGTCCTTCTCCCATTTTTTGCGGTGCTGGGAATTGAACTCGGAACCTCAGAGACTGCAGTGCAGCGCTCTACCAACTGAGCTAAATCCCAGCCCTTATAAGTCTATATGCTCACAAATTAATACACAGCTGTCAAAATGGAATCAGTCAACAATATCAGAAGTGTTTCTGTCAGAGATCTAAAGGCAACTGTGAGAATCAATCTGGGTTAAAGTATGAAAATAAGCGTTTCCAGGAACCTGACTACAAGATACATTAAATCAACTTCCAGCTTATACGTGGTTCTTCTGGTTACAGGATTAAGGAAGTGGCCAACTTGTAAATAACTTTCGAACCTGCAGGGGTGGTCACCAAACATCTCAAAAAACCCAGAGTCTCAGAGTCAAAGGATGGACGTCTAAGAACGACCAACCCACTTCTATCTTCACACCTTGTGCAAATGAGCCAGGAAAGGTAGAGTTTTCATTTCTAAGCATTTAGCCAGCAGATTCCCAAATAAAACATTAGCAGACTTACCCTGTCTGGTTTCTAGCATTTAAACTGCTGCTATTGGTTACACTGCCTGCAGCCGTAGCCCTGTGGCATCTGATCCTGTCAAATCTCAGAAGCTAAGCAGAGTCGGGCCTGGTTAGTACTTGGATGGGAGACCACTAGGGAACACCAGGTACTGTAGGCTTGGGAGAAGGACCTGGCAACCCGCTCCCAAAAATCAATCTGCCATTGAAAACCCTATGAACAGTAGAGAAGCACTGACAATAGTGTTTCCCCTGTTGTACATAGGGTCGCTATGAGTCGGATACCGACTCGACGGCACCTAACAACAACAATTGGTTACACTAGGTGTTTTACAGTCGAAAGACACAGGAGCCTACCTTCTCAGCTCAGTTCTGGAGTCCTAGACACCACCCTTGAGCAAATGAACAATGGGTACATCTTAGAGAGATGCCCCAGGCTGCGATACCCAACTTGGCAGCCATGGGCCACCGGTGGCTGCTGAGCCCTTGGAATATAGCTGGTCTGAATAAAGACTTGTTACAAAAATAATGCCAACATTTTATCTATAGTGAAAAATACTTTTGAAAGGATAATATTTAGATATATTGGTCAGTGAAAAACAGGAAAACCCTCCACCAGATGGATTGGCACAGTGTCTGCAACAATGAGCTTAAACATAAATAAGATCATGTGCCTGGCACAGAATGGGGAAATGTTTCAATGTACTGTACATAGGGTGGCTGTGAGTCGGACTTGACGGCACCTAACAACAACAACAACAACAAATTATTAAATTTAATTTCACCTGCTTTCTGTTTCTAATCTCAAGTGTGTCTACCAAAAATATAAAAGTCTATGTGTGATCCACATTATTTTCGATTAGACAGAACAGGCCTAGAGATGTAATCAAATTCTCAGGTGGACCCTTGGCCCACAGTGTAAGAACTTTGTCCTGCAGCTTCGTGGACTGGCAATGCTGATGATGAGATTGGTGAAGAAAATACCCCTCACCCCAGATCTCCAATCCAGAGATGGCTAATGTTCCCAGCGTAATTCTGAGATGTTCTCCTCTTTTCTTCCATCCCGTATGCCCAGTAGCATCTGAGGGACTTAGGAAGTGTCAGTCAGCTAGAGGAGGAGCAGTGCAAAGGGACCGAGTTGCTTCAGACTTGGGAGAACTGAGAATTCTTTTTTTTTTTTTTTTTTTTTTATTAGAAATTTTTAATGTACATCATAATGTGATTCATTTTGACATGCTTTTCGTTGTGACAATTTTCATATATGCAATTTGATAAGCATTATTCATATAGGTTACCCCTTACACTCCTCTATGTTTCCCCCCTCCCCCCTTCCTATCTAAGTTTCCCATCCAAGTCTTCTCTATCTT
>VMDO01013366.1:0-58555 GCA_007922755.1 Pedetes capensis
TTTTTTGTGGTACAGTGGTTGAACCCAGGGCGTTGTGCTTGCATGCTCTGCAAGTGCTGGACCACTGAGCTATACCCTCAGCCCATTTTTTTTACTTTTTGAGACAGGGTCTCGCTAAGTTATGCAGGCTGCCTCTGGTCTTGAACTTGTGATCCTCCTGCCTCTGCCTCACAAGCTGCCGGGATTATGGGTGTGCGCCACCATGCCTGGCTTGCTTTTTTCTTCTGAAATCCCATGTAATGACCTCCTATAAGTGTGGCTTGGTTTTTAAATTCTTGAATTATATTTTGTGAATTGTGCTTATTTTCAAAAGAAATACCCAGAAGAATATTCCATACTGAGTATAATAAGTAATGTGCATGTTTTAAAGCATGGTGGGAGAGTGTTTAGATAAATGATGTATAGTAATAAATGCAAATCGTGTTAAAAGATGGGGAGAAGATAGAGTCCAAGTGTGGAAATGTTAGGAAGAGTGGCCCGTGTGGATGAATGGGACAAAAGGAGATGTGTCAGAATGTACCTTGGTCTTTCCTAACATGCTAAAGTAATCCTGGGGAGATGAAAATGCCCCCACAAAACATGTCCTGGGATTTCCTCCCAAAATTACCATAATATAATCTAAAACTGTCCATGTTGCTGCTATTAAGATGCTCCTTGAAAAAATTCTTGAGTTTCTTCTGCAGTGAATCATACTCTGGCTATCACTGCTGGGAATGACAAAAAAGTAAGCAGAATGACATGACCCAGCTCAAAGGACATTTTGTGCTGTACTATCTATCACATGGGAGCCATTTCTGTTGAGTCTATGAAGATGTCTTGGCTTGTTTTATGTTGCTATAAAAGGATACCTGAGACTGGATAATTTCTAAGGAATAGAGATTTGTTCTGCTCACAGTTCTGGGAACTGGAAAGTTCAAGAAGATGGCATCCGCATCTGGTGATGTTCTTCTTGCTGTGTCATCCCCTGGAAGAGGGATGAATGCAAGACAGAGAAGGACCCAAACTTACAATAAACCCATTATTGAGATAAATAACCCACTGCTGTGATAATGACATCCATTTGTGACAGCAGAGCTCTCCTAAGCTAATGGTCTCTCAACACGGTCTCCCAACACTGGTTGCATTGGGGTTTAAGTTTCCAACACATGAATTTTGGGCAATATGGTCATGCACAACAGTATGTTTACATATTTCTTTTCTTTAGGCCACCTCCTCACTTCTTACTAACTCATGGGGAGGAAACAGGGTATGTGTCAAGTACATTTGTGGAAAGCTACTTACATCCTTGGCTTTTATTTTAATTCAATACAGATAGTTTCTAAACAGTAACTGGATAGCTGCTTGAACTTGATTAAACTAAGTCACGGTATAGAATTGTCCTTCTGTTGCCAATCATTTATCCCAAACATAATATTTATTGACTACCTGCTTTGAAAGTTTCCTGAAAGCTAGTGAGTTATTTGGTTCTTAAAGCTTGTATTTTTATTGTTACCTAAGGAAAATCTGGAAATCCAAACTGGATCTGCATTTCATGTCCCTTGAATCTTTCTTCCTCTTGCATTTCCATCTCTTTGCTACTTCCTGTAGAATAACAATCATATTTATCCTTAATACAACTCATATGACTTTTTTCCATGTCTGTTCTTTCTAGTGACTTTAATGGATTATAAATCTGCTAAAGATTTATTCTTTTTCTATTAAGTTAAATTGTTGAATTTCTGCTTTCATCATGCTGTTTTAAAAGTCTGTCTCTGTTCTTGATACAAAAAGAAAATCTCTTGTGTTATTTCTCTTATTTGGAAGACTTCTGAAATCATATTTCTTGTTGATTATCTGCAGGGATAGGAATTTCTTTGCAGATTTGGAGTAATGTCCTATTTTCTGATTGTTCTACTATCTTTTGTATGCTCCACAAGAAATTTATTTAATCTCAGTACTTCCCAAGAGAATGGTTGAAGTATCCTTATCACTTTTCCATTTGAGTGCTAGAGCTGTTGACTCTCATATCTAAATATGATGGAAGAAAGGTATACTGAATTCTGCTTATGAACATGGGAAGCTGTTATATCATTTAAAAAATCTGGTCTGATATGGTCTCTTCTGTGGTAAGTGTTGAGTAGTCTCCTTCAATGCTACTTAAAATGTGGTTTACAGCTGCTGCCAGTACACACAATGTATGCTACAGGTCCAGGGAGAAGTAAGTAAAGAAATTGAAAGTCAACCTTTTGAAACTTTTTGTTTTAAAATCACAGATTGATTTTATGTCTGTTGAATCTAATAAAAATATTGTATTATATTTTACATGATGGATTATAAAAGTTATTTTATTTCATTTATTTGTTTTTTAAAGTTTCAGTATGTAACAGATGGGAGATTTAAAAAACAAACAAACAAACAAACAGCAACAACAACAAAAGTCCTGGTCTTCCACAAAAGATAATTTGAGAAGTGATCTACACCAAAATACAATTAGTTTAGAAAACTATGTTCCTGTACTCAAATCTCCAAATTCTGTTGCAGTTTCTAAGTGGCAGAAAAGCAACACTAACAAAAACAAGAGGAAGGCAGAATTGCTCATAATCCTGCTGGTTTAATAGATTACATGCAGTTGATGAACAGCTTCAGTTTTTATATTGGTCAGTGTAGATCCTGACTCAAGGTCTAGAACTCAACTATAGGATTTGTATTTTCCTCTTTTAGCAGGGTGCATGGAGCATGTTTGGTTAGTGTTTTTTAGAACTGGCAATGTGAGTTAAAGATAGTACCTTTGAATCTTTCTCCACTGAAGGTGCATTTCATATGAGCTACTATCCACCTGCACCTGGAACTTGGACAAGTCATCTACTTTTGTTTTTGTTTCTAAGTGCTTCTCTATATTTTATTTATTTTTTCAGTAGTTGGGTGCTCAACGCAGAGCATTGTGCATGCCAGGCAAGTGCCCTATCACTGAGCTGTAGCCCCAACTGCTTTTGTATTTTTTATCTTGAGACAGGGTTTCACTAAGTTGCACAGGCTGCCTGTGGCCTCACGCCTTCAATCCTCCTGCCTCAGCCTCGCCAGTTGCTGAGAGTGCACCACTATACCCAGCTTCTCTGTATTTTATATATGTGTTTGGTTTCATGAATATTCATAAGGACATTAGGAGAGTATTAATAAACCACTAACCTGGTACCTTAGTTTCATGATAAGCCTCTCAGTGCATCTTGAATGGAACAAAACCTTTGTATCCTTTCACTCAAAAAGAAAAAAGTGCACCTTAGGTACTTTATTTATGAACACATTCCACAAGATATATTGAAATTTCAGAAAGGAAGATCCTTTTTTGCCAGAGAGATTTCCAGCATGAAGACAATTCTGTTAATAGGAACTAATGATATATTGATTAATGGGAATTGAGCATGGGGTTATCTTTTTATTCTTTTTTTTTCATTTACCAACTAATTCTGACAATTTTGATCCTTTGGTATTGAGTTTCTGCGTTGGAACAAAATTCTGTCCTATATTAGTCATCTCAATTATATTTATCTGACATAGATAAGCTACAGACACTATAGGATCATGATCTCTGTCATCCATAGTAATCCCCAGAATCTGCCAGCTTTACCAATAGATAACCTTGTCCATTATAATTCAGCATGAGAAATACTCCATTGCCTTTTACAAAAAATGTAAACCTTTTTCTGAGTGTAAATAAAACTTTCCCTTAAGACATACCAACAGGCATAAGAATATGCCACGTAAATGTTCTCATATAGCCTGTGGGTAGTGACAATGAAATGCTGTGAAGGGGCTGAATCCGAAAAACCTCTGTATGTGGAAATTGATTGCCTTTCCTGCCCATGCATTTTTCTTGGAAATAAGATCTTCCTTTCTGTTACTTGAACAATCTTTCAGTGTACCTGCCATCTCTTGCTCCCAAACACAGATGCAACTAAATATTAAAAAAGAAGCCAACAATTAAAGTTAATTGAATATTATGTATGTGGCAATCTGATAGCCTATTAAAAATAGATTTCTTGATTCTCAAACATTTTTTCATCATCATAGGTGCCATAAATATTTTTTCTCCTGCATCCAAACAGCTGTCCCTGCTGATACTCAAAGCTGTCCTCTTCAACCTGCCACTTGATGTTGCAACCCCAATCTCTATGCAATATGGGGAAGGTAGGACTAATTTTCAATTTTCCTGGATAATACAACAAAAATGTGATGGCTGGTGAAAAGAAAATGGTAAGCTAAATTAAGGGTAAATTCCTTCTAGATTGAAAACTTATAACTGGTTGTGGATGTGTACACTCTTAAGTAAAAAATAACAACAACAACAAAAAAGAACTAAAAATAACGTCTGAAAGGCTTTAAACTGATCACATCCTCATTTTGACATTGCTCATCCTGATCAGTCTTTGAACGTTCCCAAAATAAAGTATGATTTGGAAGCAAACAGAATAACATGAGCAAACTGTTCTTATTTGAATGGATGGATATTGAGTTCAGGTTTATAAGACACTTTCAATTCATTTTAGCAGTTTTGCAAATTTGTCTCTAACATAAAACATTGTATCTAAACAAAATTATATTGAAGAAAGGATCTAAAACCTGAGGGAGTCTTCTTATGATACGATTTAAACAGTCTTAATTCAACTAAAGTGAGTCCCTTGATTGCAGGGTAGATTGGTGATATGGAAAACACTATAGCAATGTGAATGAACAACCATAAACTCTACATGCTCTGAAACAAGAGGAAAGGAAGTTTCAGTCTTGCCAAGAAAGTTTCTTGGGGTATTTTAATTGAAAAAGGCATATTTGGTACAAGTGAATGAGAAGAGTATAGTCCCACCTACCAGGGTTTCTTGGCAGTCATCGACTTTGTCAGTATTAACCTTTTCTGTGCATAGACATTGGAAATGTAATCTGTAGTGCATTAAGGGTGCTGGACCAAACTCATTGAAAAAAACTGTGTTGCATATTGAAAGCCTCAAAACATTTCTGTGGATCTGATGTGCTTTCTGGGAGGCCTGGAGTCTCAGTTCTTTTATTATTCTGTTTTCTCAAAGCATATCCCTCATGGCTTGCCCTCTCAGTCACTTGCTCACCACTACCAGCTGAAAAGTTTTCTCAGAGTCCTAATAATTCTTGCAAATTTCTGTAAGATCTAAGCTCCAAGAAAATTTCTTTTCTCTTTTCCCCTTAAAGACAGTCTTGGGAATGTTGTGACAGTCTGGTTACAGATGATTGGCCATAATTTCTGTGTTACTTTAATTACAATCATAAGTCAGCATTTTTGACCCTGGTACTAAGTCTGCTTCCTCAAGAATGTATTTTTTGTTTGTTTGTTTGTTTTTCTTTTTAGTTTAAAAAACATGTCTCTCACTCTTCCTTCTGTACTGCTAATCAACATGATGGCTACAGGCTTATTGTAATGTCTGCAAATATCTTCTTAGCAATAAATTGCTAAGCAATTTCAACTCAGACAAAATGCATTCTTCTGATTTCAACCACATTATACCTAGCCTATATACTTTTCAATATCATTTGAATACAAGATGCATGGAATCACAAAACTCATTACATTTCCATTTTGAAAGCATATTTTACTTTTTATTTTAAATGAAACTAGTAGGCTTGGACTGGAGATTAGTTCCTTACTTGAAATACATACATTAATAAATTCAAAAAACATACTATCTAGAAATGTACAGTCTATCATAAAATGTTATGTCCAGAAAAGACCTTAGGAATAAAAGTCTACAAGAGGTGCACATTTTACTGATTATTAATATTCTGAAGTTGAGACTGAATTTCTCTCAGTTAAACTGAGCTGAAAGCTCATAAAAGTATAGTTATTATTTTTTCCATTTTCTCCTAACAAATAGTTAAAATACTTACTAAATATATATTAAATTGTATATTTAGCCTGGGTTATAACTTTATTTTTGTTGTTGTTATTAGTTGTCATTGAGCCAAGTCCAGTTCATAGTAAGCCTCACAGAGTTTTCAATGGCTGGTTGTTTCTGGAGTGGGTTACTATGCCCATCTCCCATTTTTCCAGTCCTGGGGATTGAACCCAGGACCTCAGAGAGCTCAGAGCAGTACTTTATCAACTGAGCTAAATCCCAGCCCTATAACTTTATAATAACTAGTAATTGTTCAAATAAGAAAATCTACTAGGTAGTTGGAATTCAGCAAGTAAGGTAAAGTTTTAGTTGGTGGGGTTACTAATGTTTAGAAAATGATTTTATGATTTTTGGGTTCTTTGGTCATAAATTTTGCTAACAAAAAGTACATGGATATATATATATAATTCTAAAAAGAATAAAATATTGTATTTATAGATTTTAGGTTATAATTTTGAACAGATATTTTTCTCCATAGAAACTAAGTATTGGTTACAGTGAGAATCTTGGGGACCATATTGAATTTGAAATGTGCTTGGAAATACTTGAGGTACTAATTACAACATCAATACCAAACTATCATTTTGACAGTGTTTCACTGTGAAAGAGTCTAATTTCTACAAAGGTTATTAGGATCTACTATCCTTTGAAGAAAGTGAGAAGTAAAGGATTATGTCTCATTCAACCTTATTTGATAGGTAAGAAAGTGAATCTTAGAGAGGATAAATCTTAGAGAGAAAAAGTAACATACTAAAGGTAATTGGTTAATAGTGACAAAAATGTGTCGGGGGTCAGCACAGCTAGGGTACAGTGCCTTGCCTCGACACCACTTTAGTCTTGGGGACCCTTGGGGTTAGGGTAAGAGCTTGGCCAAAGGTGCCAAAGAAGGACCTCGGGACATCTTCTTATGAAACAAAGAAACAGGGAGTTTATTAGGCTGCCCCGTAAAGGAGAATATGAACAATAAGACAGCTCTTTCAAGCGTAAGCTCAGAAGGCTAGCAGCACTGGTTGTTGCTACCTTACCAGTATAACGGCTCTTAAAGGGCAACAGCATGGGTTGTTGCTGCCCTGACAGTGTAACAGCTTTTAAACAGCTCTGGTGTTCCTGGAGGTGCCGGTGGTCCACTCGTCTTGTCTCTCGCAGCTTGCCTTCTTTCTCCCCTCTGTCCCAGGCATAGGAGGAATTGGGGGGCTCTTCTAGGCTTGGTAGATGTCTTCACCGTTTCAGAGGCCCTGATCTTGACTCAGCATCTTTATTGTAGTTCAAACTTGCTTGAAGGTCTGTCTCAGGAATAGGGTGCCATGGGTAGTGGTGATGGGTCAGATCAGTGGAAAAAATGTAGGTAGGAATGACATATAGACTGGGGCGGTTATTCAAAATAATTGATCTAGAAGTACAGGTATGATTGGTATATTACCTGGAGGCCAGGCCAATCAATGTGGCTCCCTTAAGGACCAATCCGTTAGCTCTGGGTGACCAATAGGTGTTAAGCTGGCCACATCAGAGCTGGACTGGTCAGGCGCCATCTTTGGTCTGTTGATGGGAGGGGGAAGAATGAAAGACCCAGTTGCATACCAGGGGTCACTGGCTAGTCATCAGCCCTGGAGGATAGATATTACTCCTCCAGTCTGATCAGAGAGACCCTGGCCAGGGAGTCCTTTCCAGGAACCCCAAACAGAAATGCACATTTCCCAGATCCAATTTATTTCTTTTTGTGCTATTACACAGCTAAGACCTATCTGAACTGAGTTAGATCTGAACTCTTTTCACAACCTTCAGAGTATGGTAAAAATCATGATTTTCCTTGGAAATATAAAACACATAGGGAGCCTATTGCCATGGTTAAAATCTAGAGTCATACCAACTCTGGTATGGAAGATCATGAGTTCAAAGTAACATGACCATGTCTCAAAATAGAAAAATTACAAAGGGAGCAGGGATGCAGCTCAGTGGTAGAACACTTGCCTAACATGTACAAGGCACTGGGTTCATCCCTTAGTACTCTAAATCAACAACAACCACCACAACAAAAAACTGTGTGTGTACACACAGACAGACAGACACACACACACACACATGACGGAAACATGAGGAACAGAAGCATCCGTCTTAAGAAAGTTTCCTCTGGTGCTGGAACTGGTGATCCTCTCACCTCAGCCTCCTGAGTCACTGGGGTTACAGCTGTGCACCACGGTTCCCAGGCAAATCCAACTTTAAAAAGGTGTATACAATTATGGTCATTATTATTAAGTTAAGCACTTAAATATATACACACATGTATATGTGTCTGTGTGTATGTGTATTTATGAGACTGAAGTGTATTAAAGCCTCATGATAATTGAGCAATATTTCTTGAAAACCATTTATCTGTCACTACTATATGCCAGCTTTTGCGAGGACTAGGAAGACAAGACTCTCACCCTGTCTAGTGGAGATTTTTTGTCTTGAGATTTGAGAAAAATAAAGGAAACTGCCCAAAAAGCCTAATATATAATTTATGCCAGTGGGAAAAAAAGCTTATTACTTCTTAAAGTTGTATACAATTAAAGCTAAAATATGTTTTAAAGTGTGATTTTTTTCATGACTTGTAAAACAGTAAAACAGGGAGACTTTTCTCCTTTATGTATCTCTGTTCACCATTTTCTGAAATTTGGCAAAATGATTTATATGGTCCTGTAGAGGGTAATTTTTTTAAACAATCAAGAATATTTCATCAATTAGATTGTTATATCTTTCCTTTGCACACTTAATTATTATTTTTTTGCAATAAACAAATATTTTAGATGCATTTAATTCTAATGTCCATTTGTCTACTCCTTTCAAGGACTTTTCCTCAGTAGAAATAAACACAAAATAGGAATTTATTTACCTGCTGCTATAGCCCTGTGGCAGCCAATCCCGTCAGATCTCGGAAGCTAAGCAGGGTGGGGCCTGGTTAGTACCTGGATGGGAGACCTCCTGGGAACATGAGAAGCTGTAGGCTTGGGAGAAGGACCTGGCAACCCCCTCCCAAAATCAATCTGCCATTGAAAACCCTGTGAACAGCAGGGAAGCACTGACAATAGTGTTTCCCCTGTTGTACAGAGGGTCGCTATGAGTCAGATACCGACTCATTGGCACCTAACAACAACAACAACAACAGGAATTTATTTGGGAGTATGGTATGCTTTCATCAAACCAAAATTAGGTTTTGAATAAGGTCTCTGGGAAAAACAGCCAAAAAAAAAAAAATTCACTAATTCTTCTGTCTTTAATTCTGGAGAAACATGTTGGGATAATACTTAGGATTATAATTCAATATCATGCTCAACTTTAAAAAGGCATATGTAACGTTGGTCTTTTTTTAAGATAAGCACTTAAGTTTTTTTCGAATTCTGCCAAAAAGAAAAAAATCACCACTAAAATACTTAGCTATATTGAATGTTAAAAACTTTGCTTCAGTACTTTTTCTTTGTTGTTGTTGTTGTTAGGTGCCATCGAGATATTTCTGACTCATAGTGACCCTCATAAGATTTTCAATGGCTGATTTTTTGGGGATTGCTTCAGGAGTGGATTGCCATATCCTTCTCCCAATTTTGTTTTCTTTAGATATATTTATTCTTACATGGCAAGTATAAATTAATCTTAACTTGAAAAATTTAGTGGGTTTTCTGTACATGTCAAATACCTTGTCCACATTAATTAACTTACTAGAATTTAATTAGATATAGATGAGCTGTTTAACTAATCAGAACATGTTAAGAAAGGCAACCATCTAATTAGAAGTTAAAACTGGATTCTTCTAACCCCAGTGGTAAGCTGGAATGTAACTTTGATGAGAACCAAAAGAGAATGAATTTGTTCCCACTTGGTACAAGAAGCATGAAATCATGATTCTTTTGTCTGTATCTTCCTTGTATAGAGCAGTTGTGTTAAGCTTCCAAACAGGCCAAAATATGCTGTTCATCAAACAGAAGAGACTTCTATCCTGAAAAGTCTTAGTAAATGGCTCCAACGCAGGAGGTTCTGGATGACAAGTATGGTGTTTCGTGGTTTAATACAGGTTTTCCCATATGAGGGAGAGGTAGACAAAGCCTAAGTACATGTACTAGTTTAGAATTGGTGGACATAGGTAGGAGAGACCTGTAACATAAACATTGAAAATTAAACTGTTGCTTGATAAACTTGAGTAATCTCTTGGTCTTCAAAGTAGCTACTATTCTAGTTAAGTGGTCTATTGGATAGATAAATTGATTTTCACAAAGTCTAAAACAAAGAAAGTTATGAGGGATTTCATCTTCCTGGGATGGATATTCCTTAATAAAAACAAAGCGTGAGGTATGAGAGGCTGACCCGGAAGCCGGGAAGCGCGGTCCCCAGGCATCCAGAGCCAGGCCTGGGCGGGTGCTGGGGCCCGAGCAGTTGGCCACCGGCCCTTAGCCCTTAGTGCACTGATGTAGCTGCATCCTAAGCCCGGTGGTCAGACTACCCAGGGCTGCCTGGCGCCTCTTCAGGTCCCTGCCCCAGGGGCGGAGGGAGCCAGAGGCAGAAGCCTGGGCCCCGGCTCTCAGCAAAGGCACCTTCGGGCCACCCACCCCAGGCGGGCCTGGAGGGTCACTGCTGCCCCAGGCAGTCCTCGGTCAACCCTGGGCGGCCAGCTCGGCCAGCACGTTCTGCAGGTAGTTGGGGTCAGGGTAGCTGTGGCCGGTCAGGTTGCGGTCCACCTCGGTCTTGTGGTGTATCTCGTTCCACACCACCGTGTCCGTCTCACCCGTGGTGCTGGATGTCCCGAGGGTGAAGATCAGCCGCCGCCTCCAGGCCACCTTCAGGAGCTCCAGGATCTTGTGGCCCTAGGCGTTGTTCGGCAGGTGGCACTGGCGGGGGAAGCCTCTGGCAGTGAAGGGCTTCCCGGGGTTGGGGTGTCGGGGCCCTGGATGCCGTGGGGAATTTTGTAAACTATGAGGATGGTCCCGCAGTTCTCGTGGCCAGGGAGGGACACCTGGAACCTGAACACCTCCATCTTCCCCCGGGGCTGCGTCCCAGTCTCCTTCGTGTAGATGGTTTTGCAGGATGGACGCTGCAGACTCCCATCCTTGTTTCCATTGCAGTACACCGCCAGCAGGCACAGCAGGTGGAAGCCATGGCTGCACTTGGCAAGGCCCCGAGGCGCTGGTTGTTGGTCACGTCGCTGTACCCAGATGCCAGGGATGGTTTCTCCATGCAGACGACGCAGTCCTCCTCTGGGGTGGTCCTCTGTGTACTTCAGCTCCTCTGTGTACTTTCGGATCACCTGCTCCAGCTCCGGCTCTGGCTTCCGAGCCCCTTCTGCGAGGGCTTGCTGGACCCTGCTGGGCTTTGGCATCTGCACAGGCATGGTGGCAGGGGCGTTCCTGAGGCTGCTGGATGGGCCGCTGGGGAGGGAGGCACTGGCTCCACCAGAACTGGATGGTCCCGCGATATAGGAGCTGTGGTCCCAGGCGGAAGAGGCTGGAGCGGAAGAAGGTTAGGGTCCCCAGGGCGGGAGGTCCCCCGGCCCAAGGCTTGGTGGTGTTCAGCCTGGGTGCAGACGTTGCCCCAGAGAGGGAGGGTTTGTTGCATGGGGCCAAAACCTGGTGGGCCCCAAAGCAATGGGGGTCCTGTGGAGGGAATGAGAGACAAGGTACGCAGCGACGTTGGTCATGGAGTGGCGGTAGTGGCCTGACACAGGGCCAGTCCCGCTTCCGTGGAGGCACTGGTGGCATGAGCAGGCAACTCCCACGTGGCCCGGCGGGGCGATGACGGTGGTCACGGGGTAAGGTGGCCCCACTTGGCGCCTCACACTCCAGCAGAAGGGGAAAGTCTTGTTGGTTTGCGTGTGGGTGGTGTAGAGCAGTTGTGTTAAGCTCCCAAAGTTGTAAAATTATAGATAGACTCTATGTTGTTGTTGTTAGGTGCCCTCAAGTCGGTATCCCACTCATAGTGACCTTACATGCAACAGGGGAAACACTATTGTCAGTGCTTCTCTGCTGTTCATAGGGTTTTCAATGGAAGATTGATTTTTGGGAGTGGGTTGCCGGGTCCTTCTCCCCAGCCTACAGCATCTGGTGTTCCCAGGTGGTCTCCCATCCAAGTACTAACCAGGCTCGACCCTGCTTAGCTTCCAAGATCTGACCAGATCAGATGCCACAGGGCTACGGCTGCAGGCCAGACTCTATATGTTGTTGTTGTTGTTAGGTGCCATCAAGTCAGTATCCGACTCATAGTGACCCTCACAGGGTTTTCAATGGCAGATTGTTTCAGAATTGCCTTAGGAGTGGATTGCCATGTCCTTCTCCCATTTTTTTGCCAGGCTGGAAATCGAACTCGGGACCTCAGGGACTGCAGAGCAGCGCTCTACCAACTGAGCTAAATCCCAGCCCATAGACTCTATATGGTTGTACACAATTTATTTATCAATTATTTCCATAAACATATTTTATAATTCCTATGAATTAGCTTAAAATTCTGTTCTTTAATTAATTATTATCTAATAACTGTCATTACTAATAGAAAATTGTCTGCTAAAATTTATACCAGCTATGTCTATTGGCCAGCAGCCATACCACTGTGGCATCTGATCCTGCCAGATCTTGGAAACTAAGCAGGATAAGGCCTGGTTAGTACTTGGATGGGAGACCGCTTGGGAACACCAGGTGTTGTAGGCTGGGGAGAAGGACCTGGCAACCCACTCCCAAAAAACAATCAGCCATTGAAAATCCTGTGAATAGCAGAGAAGCACTGACAATAGTGTTTTGCCTGTTGTACATAGAGTCGCTATGAGTTGGACACCCACTTGACAGCACCTAACAACAGCAATATGTCTATTGAGCCCTGTTAACCAAAGACAAGCCCAAGAATTACCCTATAACGACACATAGAATTGTTCCATGGAATTTGTTATGATTAGACTTGTTTTTTTAATGGCATGAGGGAGGGGAGGATAAACCCAGGGCCTCACTCATGCTTTTGCAAGTCCTGTACCACTGAGCCACAACCTAGCCCAGTTTTTCTTTTCTTTTCTTTTCTTTTCTTTTCTTTTTTTTTTTTTTTAGACAGGGTACACTAAGTTACACATGCTGCTTCTGTGACTTGTGATCCTCCTGCCTCTGCCTCCCAAGTTGCTGGGATTATAAGTGTGAGCCACCCTGCTTAGCCATTGTTATGCTTATACTTATAGCTATAGCTTTATTAATCATTTTGATGGAACAATGTCATACAACTCTGAACATGTCAAAGAACCTAAGGTTTTGTCCACCCTTGCAGTATCGTATGTTGTTGCTGTTAGAATCTTATAGTCTATGGAAAATGAAAAATTAAGAATTGTCCTTGTTCATAGCTTTAAAAAATTGATTTCCTTTTTTCCCAGCCGGAAAAACTGCAGACAGGTGAGTGGCAGGATAAGCAATGGGCATAATATAAATCTTCAGTTTTTATTTTAAGCAGTGAGCTGCTGCACTTCGGCAAGACTGTGATCTGATGTTATGTACTGCACTACCTGTAGCAATTTAGACAATGTTTGTTTAAAGGCTGATAGATAGCTGTGCCCCTTTTTCTTTCCCCTGCTCTCTGCTCATAGTTAGAGTGATGTATTAGGTTCCCCTTGGCATAGAGAAAGCTTTCAGAAACCGAGTTGCATTTTTTTTTGTTGTTGTTGTTGTCAGAGTTTGAATGCCTTTATAAAACAAAACAAAAAAATCTCTCTTGGCTATTTATCTTCCTGCAGTTTGAATTGCACAATTCCTTTCCAATTTCTTTCCATGGCTTACTCCTGATAACAGATACAGGGAGAATATATTTCTCCCAAATGTGATTAATATTTTTGCCTACATTATCTTCAGTATGTAGCCAGAGTACACCAGCAGCTCATACACGTAAACTTTACTTGTACACAGAAAATTAGTTGAAAGTTTAAGGGAGTATTGTCAATTGAATAATGTAAGCCAATGTGTACCTCCTTTCCCCAAACATATATGCCCCTCATATTTGCCTTTATAAAACAATAGTCTCAATCCCTCCCTCGGTATGTGTGGGGATAGTCATGTTGGACTTCATGCTCTAATTTCTGAAAACAATTATAAATGTAAAAAAATTTATGGTATGGTAAAACCCAAATTACCTAAACCATTCATTCATTCATTCATTCATTCTTTCTTTCTTTTAATATTCTGCACTAGAATAAAAAGCAGTTTTATATTATTGAAAAAACAGAAAGTAGAAAATATAAAAAATAGATTCACAGTTTTCAAAGGATACAATTTTATTCCATTACTTGTTCAATAATTTCATTCACTCTTATATGTTCTATAATGGAATGATTGCATTTATTTCCAGTGTATAACAGCACTTTTTTCTTGATATATTTTTTAAAAAATGGTTTGTGGAAGAATGGAGGCAGCTTAGCAAGGTCATGGGAGCATAGGATTAAAAAATGTCTGAATTCTAGTCCCAGCTTTGTCACTTATTAGAGAAGAGATTGGAAAAATTACTTAAACACTTTCAGGCTTCATTTTCTCATCTGGCAACTTGGAACTGTTATGTCCACTTTAGGGTGGTTGTGAGTTGAAAGTAAGGCTGCATTCGTGCTTTGTGCCCTTCTATTTTGTCTCTGTGTCCAGCAGTACAATGTCTGGCAAGTTGAAGGCACTCAAGTAAAGCTGAACAGAGAAAATATCTTGCCTGTGACCAACAGATTCAGATGTCTTCCCATGACAGATGGGTCAAATGTTGGAGATGAATGGGATTTCAGAGTTTATATCTTATGATGCTTATATCTGACTGGTGGTGAAAATGAAGTATGGGGAATCAAGATCTTTCTCAGAAGAACTCATTTAATCTGTAGCCGACCTAGAATCAGAACTAGTCTCTTGATCCCTAGGTGTTAGGATCCTAGAGAGTACCACCAATATAGGGGCCTGTCTAGCCTGCCTGCCTGGAGGACCAACATCTATCCTCCAGGGCATGGGATAGCACCAGGGGATAGAGAGGAAACATGATTGGGATAAGGTCCATCTAGCCCACCTGGAGGTCTGATCTATCCTCTAGGCCAAGATGGCTCCTGGTGACCCTTGTCCCACATCTGGGTCCCTCTTGGCGTAGAATGAGCCCAGATGGTACCTGCCCTCTCAGACCCCCTGCTGTGTAATTGGTTACTCCAGATCCTCACCTTGTCCCATGATTGGCCATTAAGAAACATCTCCTAATTGGCCAGAAAGTAACATCTGGTTCACCCTAAATTAGAATAGCCATCTTGATTGGTTTGGCCCACCTGCATGAGCTAATAGATGATTGGTTGATCTCCAGCTGTCAACAGTTATGTTGGTTAAACAGAGTTTAACCACCAACCCTGAAAGGTATATAAGCAGGGCTCACTGGCCCTGCAACAGCCATTCCATCATCTGACCATAATGTATATAGCAGTACCACCACCACCACCGGAGGCCTACCTGCCCTAGAAGAAGCCATCATCACCTACTGGACCATCATTGAGATAGAGAAAGACTAGAATCATTAGAAAGATCGGAGACCAACAGAGAAGAGCACTATCCTCCATCATTTAGACCTTCAATCAAGCTGAGGATTGCCCCTTGATCCAGCATCAGGGGCAAAAGCTGAGGATAATCTCTTGACTCAGTGACAGAGACAGAAGAGCTCCAGTTCCTGTTCCTGTTTGTTCTTGTTCGTGTTTGTCCTTATGCTTCCCTTTCCCGTATAACAAAGTTTAACCTTTTATAGCTGGCTTCTTGAAGCCTCCCTGTCCTCGCTACCAGCAACCAGTCCAGTCCCGTGGGAAGACACTGAACTGCTGGCCAGTGTTCCCCAATACCTACGCTAATCACATGACTATATAATCCATGAAATCTGTGTTTTAGAATAAGCATTTCTCTTACCCTTTCATAAATTCAAACTGGGCCAACATCCATTCTATAGTAACACATATCAACACGTCAAAAATTATAGCTAACAAAGTCTCCCCTGATACATTGTCTTCTTTGGTCATTTACTTGGATATACTTAATGAGTATAAGCTATGAGTGTTCTGCATTGTGGTAGACCTGACTCCTATTGTTAAGAAGTAACAAGAATCTTCATGGTGGAGAGACCAAAGAAAATATTCCAGGTATAATGAATAAGTGAGAACAAAGACAGAAAAGATAAAGCCATGTAAAATATTGCATAAATGGCTTTATTTTGTTTGGGTGGAGTTTTGCCTTCAGATGGGGCAAAAGTGAAGTGAGAAGCAGAGCAGGTCAGCAGAAGATCCTGAGAAGGCCTGATAGTCCATGCCAGGGAGTTTGGGCTTCATATGTGGCTTTATGTTTCAACACGTAAGTTGTAGAAAATGACCATCAAGTTATCTAACAAATTTTGGACAGTATAGTTGTTAATATGATCAACAAATATTTATTGCACATTAGCTTAGTAATTTGAATAAAATCTTTCTATAAATCATAGGACTCATGGGGAAAATTTATTAGTCTTGCCAGCCAATTATGTCAGTGGATTTAGGGTTGTTGTACTCCATTGTTACCTCCTACCCTGAAGAAGAAGAATTCCCCTTCTTGGGACCTTCAATTGGGGGAGATGTCAGGTCCTTGGCTCAGTTGCTGAAAAGAATTTCAGGATGAAACAAAGAAGTAAAGCAGAGTTTTGAGTTTATCAGGTAAAGGGTGAGAGATAGTACATGATTTCAGAGTGAAGCATGGGTGCTATATATACAAAGACCCGTAGGTGTCTTTACAACAGGTGTATGTATGATTTGGAACTTTTGAAGTTACATTGCTCAATAGGGTCCAAATGGATGTCTGCTAAAGATTTATAGGTTAAAAAAGAAGCATTGCCAAAATGCCTAGATTGGAATAGTAAAGGAAATTCCTACTATATCTAGTCTTAAGGAAATTACCTAGGTCTGTTATCCTTAATTATAGTCCATAATCTGGTTTGGTGAGATTCTTAGAGAAGCACTAGTTTCTAGGCAGGCAGGTGGCCTAGTAGCCTTTTTCTTCTGGTTTTGTTGGAATTCTTCCCTAATAAGACCCAGACCAGTTCCTAGGATGAAAGAAGACCTTTCCTTCCCATGTCCCTAAAATATTCTTTCATCCTGCCTCAGTCTGTGGAGAGAAGAAAAGCTGTGGAGAAATTAGCCTTAGACCTCAGGTACCACTAATACCACTAGGAAAACTCTTGTTAGAAAAGCACTAAAAGCGATTTAGGTGTGCTTTATTCAACAGAATATAAATATCCAAGAATATTATTTTTTAATTGGCAAAGCATATTTGTAGGCACATTTAATGTATTCTTTTTGGGGTGAAAGGAAAAGGGATCTTCTCTGTAAATATTATGCCCCCAGTGTATATAGAAATAGATATTCAACAATAGTAAGCAGGCATAGCAAAGGAGCTCACGCAGTTAAAATGGTGACACTCCCTTATATCTGCAATGCGGTAGGTTTTCTCTTTTCCACTCTGCAGAAAACATTGTAAAAACCAATTTCCTGTCATTATTTAAATTAATTTTCTTCTGGTATGTGGCTAAAGTGGCACCCAGGAGTTTACTGCCTAAGGAAAGAGGGAAAGACATTGAAAAATTAATGACTTCTTTGTCTAGTATAAAGGTAACTGAAAAGCAAAGATGTTTGCATAAAAATGGGCATTTTCAGGGAGAAAAAACACTATGCAGTAGTAAAAACAGAAATGCATCTGTTCTTTATTTTTTTTAATGTGTTCTCTCTACTCCTACTAGTTTCAACAAAGAAGAGATGTTTTTTCAAGTATGTTTCTCCCCCCTGCATAAGATTTTAAATTGACAATACTTAGAAACACTAACAATGAGGGAAAAAATTACCTGGGATTCAGAAATGGTTAGAAACCTGAGATGTTTGCCTAAATAGTCTATCTTTTAAAGCCAGTTTTTAAAGTAATGGTAAGTAAATAAACTCATAAGTATTATTGAGTTCCAACTGTACTTTTTTTTTTGCAGTACCAGGCTGGCTCAACCTGGAGCATTGCACTTGCTTTGCAAATGCTCTACCACTGAGTTGAAACTTCAGCCTCCTTTTAAAAAATTATTGTTGTTTATCTTGAGACAGGGTCTCACTAAGTCATGCAGGCTACCTTTGGCCTCTAGCCTGTGATCTTCCTGCCTCTGCCTCCCAAGTCCCTGGGATTACTGGTGTGTATCACCTGCCCGGCTTTCCACCTGTCCCTTTAGAGAAATTCACATGAAAAGGAATATATAATTGTACTATTTCAAATATAGATTTCAGATGATTGTTGTTGTTGTTAGGTGCCATAGGGTTCAACACATAATGACCCTCATAGGGTTTTCAATGGCTAATTGTTTCAGGACTGGTTTGAGAGTAGATTGCCACATCCCTTCTCTCATTTGTTGCAATGCTGGGGATTGAACTGGGTCCTCAGAGAGTGCTGAGCAGCACTCTACCAACTGAACTAAACCCCAGCCCCCACAAGATGATTGTTAGTAATGTGAAAAGAATATCCGATCTAGGTATTTTTTCTATAAGTCTTCCAAAAGTGTATCATTTTGAATGATTTATACTCAAAGGTTCATCCATTTCTTAGTCTTCCTAGGCACAGCAACCATCCTGTTACCAGGGGAGGGATCCAGGTATTACTAGAGAAGCTGGAAAAAAAAATCTCAGTCCTTGATTACATTTATAAAAGAATTTTAAAATGGACCCAGAAAAGGACAGAGTGCCCTGAGTGCCAGAGCAAGCAGGCTTGGGATTTAGGCAGGTATGGGGAGAAGGGAGAGGAGAGGACAAAGGGAGAGAGAAAGTTATACTTTCTGAGATATAAAATCAGAAAGTGGGCAGGTCCTGCAGTGGAGATCCGCAGACAGCTGTGTTTACACTTCTGAGTTACAGGTTGGGAAGCATGAAGGTCCAGCCACAAGTTTGCAGGTGACTGTATACAACGACAAACATTTCTAGACATCTACAGAGAACTGTGGACGTCTCTGGATGTCTGTGAACTCTGTGGACACTGCATCGAGAGGTGCAGCTTTCTGAGGTGTTTAAGTCCATATCTCATTAAAGGGACAGTTATCCCTTTCTTCCCTTTGATTTTCTCTTCAGATGTGTCATATTTCTTTCACTCTTTGACTTGGGCTGGCCTTCTTAGACTGTAAAACAGGTTTTCCTCTTTACCGCAGGAGGTGTCTCCATCCCCTCTTTCAGCCCAGACATTGAGGCATGTGTTGTCTTCATATGTAAACAGATTATTGGCTACTGATCAGATCACTTATAAAGGTACTGCTGGCTATAGAACCATTTGTAAGAATGTATTATCTCCTGACAATTGTGCTGTTTGCAAAGGAAATTGTCTACCGGGAAATACTGACCACCAGGTCAACTCATTTGTCTCAGAGGAAACTCACATTGATATTCATGTCCCAGAAGGTACCTGGGAAGCAGATTTTCTTCAGTTGTTGTTGTTGTTAGGTGCCATTGAGCCAGTGTCAGTCTCATAGCGACCCTGCATACAACAGGCAAAACACCATGGTCGTGCTTCTCTGCTACTCATAGGGTTTTCAATGACTGATTGTTTCTTAGGAGTGGGTTGCCTGGTCCTTTTCCTAAGCCTATAGCACCTGGTATCCCAG
Source organism: Pedetes capensis (assembly GCA_007922755.1). Lineage (NCBI taxonomy): Eukaryota > Metazoa > Chordata > Mammalia > Rodentia > Pedetidae > Pedetes > Pedetes capensis. The sequence continues at coordinate 19,515 of VMDO01013366.1, forward strand.
TGGTCTTCCATCCAAGTACTAACCAGGCCCAACCCTGCTTAACTTCTGAGATCTGATGGGATTGGATGCCACAGTGGTATGGCTGCAGGCCCAGATTCCTACAGAGGGTTCCTTTATTCTCTTTCTTCCTGTCAAGCATATACTATGAACCCCAAAATGATACAGAGCTGTGATTTTGTTTGTTGTTTCCATGCTTCATTTCTGGATCCATTTTATTAAGCTATTTACTCCCACAGATCTGTTGCTAGCTAAAGCAGTTGAAGCCAAGGAGCCTGTTGTCAGTAGGGGTGTGTTGTTGGATGTTTTGAGACTAAGGTTGCAGGAGGGAAGATATTATGTCATTCTTCCACCACTGGAATGGGGAAAGAAAGTGACTTGTTCTTGCTCAAAGTCCTCTAGTCCTGTTGGTTGGGAAACTAGACCTATAATTCTCCCTATATCACACAAAGCTTCATCTCTCTGTTCCAGACACATCCTTGATAAATATCCTTTCATCAAATTATCATAGAAGGATGTGAGATATAATTGTGGAAGTGTTTTCTAAAATCACACATTTATATACAACATTGTGATCAAGTGTGAAATGAAGGCCATCACACACACACAAAAATCTTTCCCAAGTATACTAAGAGGATACTTTGGGGATTATAGATGGGAAGGGATTGAGAGTTAGCAATGAACAAAAGCAGAGGAGTCATTTATTGCCTGAGGACAAAATGTAAACTAGCAAAAGGCAGAAAAGAGTCCAGATTCAGATCTTTGGCTTTACTTTTAGGATTAGATGAACAGAGTGATTTTTAAGGAAAAGGTTGGTTAATCAAACTTCTGCATTCCATAAATAAGTCTGAGATGAGGCAGGTGTTCCCTCTCCACCTGATACCTTTCTTTACTTCATGAGTTTCAAGGTTCTAATCATGCTTCAACACAGGAGCTTCAGGATTCTAGGAAAGGATTTCATTCCTTCTTTGAATAAGAAACATTTATGCTTTGCTAAATATGATCTTTCATATGTTTCTTTGCCACATATAAAGCAATAGCTGGATGTTAGCAAGATTTAGATTCAGGCTTTGTACACACACCTTTTGTCTTCCTAATACCTTTAGCTCTTTAGCATAGACTGGTCTATGCTCTCTCAGGACCTGGATTCCATCTCCAGCACTGCAAAAATGGGAGAAGAACCTGGCAGCCCACTTCCAAGACAATCCCAAAACAATCAGCCACCAAAAACCCTGTGAATAGCAGAGAAGCACTGACATAGTGCTGGACGTGGCACAGTGTCAGGGAGTGTTTCATTCTGTTGTACAAAGGGTCACTATCAGTAGGTACCTAATAATAACAACAATACTTATCAGAGGTAGACAGTACTTATTCAGACTTTCTGAAGCATTTGCTCATGCCATCTTTGATCTAGACTTTACTTGCAGTTTTATTAAAAAAAAAAACTAACCTTGTGTGTTCTAGAAGCAAGGGGATAGAGGGAAGGTGAAAGAAAGGGAAAGAAGTAAGCAAATTAACAAAATGACTAAAATATTAGTTGTTATTTTGATCCTTGCAAGTTTGGATAATGTCACAACTTTTAAAAAACACTCAGAAACATTTTTAAAAAACCGTTACAAGAAATGAAAGAGGAGGAAATGGTTATCTACCAAGTGTAAAGCACATTTTTTCCTGGTGCTGAATTTTAGCCTGAAATGAATTTTTATGACCCTATTATAAACCTCTGAAAATAGAGTTTAGTGGAGTGCCAAACTGTCTTAAATATATTTTACAGGAAAATATGCTCCTGGAATGATTTTTGTAAAGGTAAAGATATTAATTTTATGCAATCCATATGTATGTGTGTTTTAAAACATTTGCGGGGTTACTTATTTTCAGCATAACTAGCACATAATCAAAGATAGAACAGAATGATTTGAAGAGTTTTTAGAGAAAAAATTATACATGCTGTCTGTCAAAGGTTCTGCATAATTCATTTCATTCTAATACTGTGATGCATTTAGCTCCTTACAACCTGAGCACCAGGGAAGATGTATCAGTTTGGTATGAATCCAGCATTTCCTCCTCAGAGCCTCATAGTCCTTTCATTTCTGATGAGAATTTTCAATCAAAGTATGAAAAAACGTCTTTTCCCATCAAAAATATGTGGCTCTAAGTTCAAAACTTGATTTGTGAATTTAAGAACAACAAAATACATTTTTCTATAAAACAATATCATTTTTACTAAGTGGTATTTGAAAGACTAATAAAAGTTATGATCTGTACAGGCTGCATCTTAATATAGTATTCTCAGTTTGCAAACATATTCTTATAATAAAGTTTAATTAAAGTTTAAAGATAAACAGTATCTTCCAAAATATCTGCCATATTTTCCTCCATTTAAGGCAGTTTAAACTAATTTGACTGTGTCACTATGGTGAAAAGCCCCTAAGCTTTCTTCAAGTTCTCTTCTTTTGCTTTCAAAGAAAAAAATAACAACTGAGAAAAAGTATAGGCCAGGATGAAATCATAAACAATTCTCATAGGAATCTTTACAGTAAAAATATTTTTATGTGTGGTGCTGGGGATTGAACCCAGGGCCTTTCACATGCTAGGCAAATACTCCACCAACTGAGCTACATCCTCAACTAAAGTATTTTTTAATTTTGAATATTTCTTAGCTATAATGCAAAGGGAAAGAAGGAGGGATGGAAAAGAGTGGGAAGGAAGAAAGAAAAGAAAGGAACAAGGGGACAAATGGAGAGAGGGAGGAAGGAAGGAAGGAAACAAGGAAGAAATAAAGGGAAGAAGAAATTAAAGGAGAGAGGTAGGGAAGAAGGAATGGAGGGAGAGAGGGAAGGATGGAGGAAGAGGGGAAGAGAAGATAGAAGGAAGAAAAGAAGAAGAGGGAAGGAGAAAGGAATCCACTGATTCAATAGATAGGAAGAGTGTGCTTAAGTAGAAATTCCTTGGAAAAAGAAGAGCAAATTCTTTTTGACAGCTGTCTTGTAACATGGTCTCATGTTACTCTTCCCTCACCACACCATACACTACTTTGGTTTTATTCTAGGCAACACACTACTATGGCTTAGGGAGCCATGTCCAGGGAGAATGATCCAGATAATTAGATGTCTGAAGATTGTAGCTGAGGAAATATGAAAAAGAACTTACTTAACCTCATGAGATGGAAGACTTACTAATTAAATATGATGTCACCTCCAAGTATTATTTAAAATAGGAGTTATTCTGGGTGGCCCTGAGGGGAAAGAATGGATACCAATGGGTCTAGTCAGGCCAATTGGATTTATCCTCAAAATAAGCAAGAACTTAGAGCTCTTTGAAGATGGGTATGTTACCTCAGGAAATAATGAGTTAGTTTCCTGTCACTGGAGACTTTAGGAAGAAGCCAAGTAACTTAGTTAAGTGGTGTGCAGAACTGGATATTGTCTAACAGTCATTGTGGTTGTATCTTTGAAGTAGTTGCATTTGCAGAATCACTCTTTACTGAAGACATTGTATCAGTGGAATATGTCAACACTGAAATGTCCCTCTCCTATGCTAAATGCTTTGGACTTGAAAGGAGGTGACGTCCCTGGAGTAGAAGAAAATGGGTGTTTATCCTTTGCAGAAAAGCACTAAGGAAAATGTGAAGTATCTTTGCATGTGTCCTTGTATTCTACTTGGTGCTGGGAGAAAAGTGAACATTAAGAAAAATAACACTAGGAAAGAAATAAATGTTGTTTTGACTAATAACAGAGAATCTTTGAATAATAGCAACATCTGGATCACTAGCTCATACTCTTTTAGTTATTATATAATTCTGTATGTTAAGTGTATCTGTTGTAAACCTGAAGCTCAGTAGCTCAACCCAGCTTTGACCCATTATGTTCTCTCATATGTGGGTAATGAATTTGCAGCAACCAGTTGCCCTCTTGCTGGATAGAATTGGTATGAGAATTTGATGTCCTGATGGAGATAACATATTCACTTCTGGCTTGTGATAGTTGCTTAATAATTTCTGTTTCTGATTTTCTAACAGACATTATTATTACTCAGGCATACAAACAATAAGCAAGTATTTATTACAATAGATCTCAACACTTGAACTTGGATGCTATAAAAATGTTTTAAGACCTATATCCTACCCTAAATCATAAATCAGAGTGCCTGCAGTTGGAATCCCAGGCAATTAGTTAGTATTACTTTCTCAAGGTGATTCTAACATATAGTGTCAAAATTCACTGTTTTATGTTACAAGATGTACCATAAGTAAACCCAATAATCTATTTATATAATAAAAAGATTGTTGGACTTAATGTGAAATTACCTGGAAATGTTGTTGTTGTTAGGTGCTGTCCAGTCAGTGTCTGCAACCGCACCTACAACAGACAAAACACTATGGTCAGTGCTTCTCTGCTATTCATAGGGTTTTCAATAGCAGATTGATTTTTGGGAGTGGGTTGCCAGGTCATTCTCCCAAGCCTACAGCACCTGGTGTTCCCAGGTGGTCTCTCATCCAAGTTCCAATGACGCCCGACCCTGCTTAGCTTTGGAGAGCTGACATCATCAGCCACTATAGTGGTACAGCAGCAGGCTACCTGAAAATAACTGATCGTTAATTTAGGTCAGTGCAAGAAATGAATATGAAGGAAAAACAAGAAGGACGATCCCCCCCACACTTGTTTTCTGGGATATTTACAAATAGACAAGAATCTAAATGCAGACTTTCCTCCCTTGAATGTAATGCAATAAACCAGAGTGTTCTAATATGAGATCAACACTTTTGGAACCTGTAATACGTTTGTGAGTAGGGCCAAGAGAAGATGCTTTGTGTGGAGATAAAATTCTTTCAAAAGATGGACAAAATCGACCCCAAAATATCAACCCGTAACTACTGGTTAGCATGTGACAAGAAGGGATGCTACGGAGGGTGACAATTTCTTTCAAGCCATTGAGATTTTGGTACTTATCTTGGCTCCCAAATTGTCAAAAGCAGTTGCAATATAACAAGGTGTGTTAGCTTATTCAGAATCAATGATTTTAAGAGGACAGATGTGCTTTTAATACTGGTAGGCAGAAATTGGTAAATTTGGTATCTAACTGAAAAATAATACAAGGTTTCTTAATTGAGTACAATATCAAGAAGCTCTTACTATTGAGAATAAAGATGACAGTGTATGATTTTATGAAATTTAAAATAGTTCATTATTTTTTGACATGTATCCATGTGTCAGAATTATGAAATTCTTTTATTTTTTATTTTTTGTATTTTATATTTATTTAGTTCTCTCTCTCTCTCTCTCTCTCTCTCTCTCTCTCTCTCTCTCTCTCTCTCTCTCTTTCTTTTGGATACCCTTTTGAAAGTAAGACAGCTACCTTCCCTCTTAGCCTGTACAATGTGTGTCCCTGCCCTCCCCTAGGCCAAATAATGGGGCTTGCTAGTAGACATGGGTAATGAGGGATGGGGATTTTGTTGTTTGAGTCAGACTCCTTGTGGAATTTCTTTGAAGTACAGAAACTCTGCTACTTAGTGTGTCTTTCTTGTTTTTACCAGTTTAGTACAAACATTGCCTTTCACTGTAACTACTTGTTCAAAGCAAAACATAAAATTGTGTTAGTTTAAAGGACTCATTAATTTCCTTTGTACTCCAAATCCTTTGCATTAACGAATGCAATATGCTGATTCTATATTCAAACTTATTCCATTTTGGTTGCTATTAACTTCAAAGGAAACCTGAAAAAAGAGTGTAAGAGAATTAAATTCTTGTGTTGAAAAATTAATACATTACTGACAACTGACCCACTTTTTAGTTTCTCTGTTTTATGAAATTTTAAAGTTTTTCTATTTGTAAGACAGATCTGTGGTTAAACTTCTTCCAGGATACTGCTCCTTTAAAGATTGAATTGCCTACCATACTAAGTCAGTATAGCTCTCTGAATTATTGTTGTAGAGTTATTTTAATATCCCTTTAGAACTCTGATTGCCATCCGGTTATGTATGTGTGTGTATGCTTAGGTATTAAACATAAAGGTATTTGATACCTAAAATGATGAACTAGAAGCAAAAAGTGTGATTTATTATAGGAATGCAGTTTTAATTTTTTTTGTGTGTGTGGTACTGGGGGTTGCACCCAGGGCCTCGTGCTTCCATACTTTGCAAGTGCTTTACCACTGAGCAGCACCCCCAGTCCGTTTTTTTACTTTTTGAGACAGGGTCTCATTAAATTATGCAGAGCGCCTCTGGTCTTGAACTTGTGTTCCTCCTGCCTCTGCATCCCGAGTTGCTGGGATTCTAGGTGTATGCCACCACACCCAGCTAAGGTTTAAATTTTTATTCTGGCTGGTGGAAATTATCCATTACTTTAAATAATTTGTTGCCATTTCACCTTATCATAAATTGTTAATGTGTTCAAATATTAAGCCTGAATGTCTATGACTTAAATGTTAGTAAGAGAGACAATGTTATTGTTGTTATGTGTAGTTGAGTTAGGTCTGACTCATGGTGACCCTGCGTACAATAGACAAAACATTATCTGACATTTTGCTGTGCCTGGCACTATTGTTGGTGCTTCTCTGATATTCATAGGGTTTTTGATGGCTAATTGTTCCTGGAGTGGGCTGGTGGGTCCTTCTCTCAAACCTACAGCACCCAGTATTTCCAGATGGTCTCCCATCCAAGTACTGCCCAGACCTGACCCTGCTTAGCTTCCAATATCTGTCAAGATTGGATGCCAGGTTGGTATAGCTGTAGGTACTAGAGATAGTACATTTATATGTTGTTCTTAGGTGCAGTGGAGTAGGGCCCCACTCATAGCAGCCCTCATAGGGTGTTTTTCAATTGCTGATTGTTTGTTGGGATTGCTTCGGGAGTGGATTGCCATGTCCTTCTGTTTTTGTGGTGCTGGAGATCAAACCTAGGGCTTCTGAGAGCTCAGAAGAACACTCTACCAACTGAGCTAAACCCCCAGCCGTGTGTGTGTGTGTGTGTGTGTGTGTGTGTGTGTGTGTGTAGTTGTTAGGTGCCATAGAGTCATGTCCAACTCATAGCAACCCTCATAGGATTTTTTTTCAATGGCTGCTTGTTTTTTGGGATTGCCTCAGGTGTGGATTGCCATGTCCTTCTCCCATTTTTTTTTTTTTTGTGGTGCTGGTAGTCAATCCAGGGACCTCACAGACTGCAAAGCAGTGCTCTACCTACTGAGCTAATGTATGTGTGTATATATATATGTTTCAGTGTTATTTCTTATGGACAGAAATAACCAGGATAACAATTTCAAGAGATAAATCCATATAACTGGCCCCAAATTAGTATAACCCCAATGAATAAATACATTAAGAATTTTGCCCTTTGCCCTTTCTATAATCATTGGGGCTGGGATTTAGCTCAGTTGGTAGAGCACTGCTCTGCAGTCTCTGAGGTCCCAGATTCGATTACCAGCACCACAAAAATGGGAAAAGGACATGGCAATCCATTCCCAAGGCAATCCTGAAACAATCAGCCATTGAAAACCCTATGAAGGTTGCTACAAGTTGGACACAACTAGAAGGCACCTAACAGCAGCAACAATAATCTTTTTTTTCAACATAAGAAATACTAAGGAAGAAAAAAGGAAATTCAATTGTTAAGTGATATTGATAATTCTTCATTTGATACTAAGAAAATTTTAGTCCCAAAATAAGCTGATTTTTTTTAAGAATATACATTTCTTGCATAAAGTAGATATCAGTTTCCTATAATGTCTCTCTTATTCATGAGTATAAAGTAAATACCTTTTCTTTGACAATTTTAGAAAACCTGATTTCTTGTCTTCCTTCCTTCTTTCCTTCTTTTTCTTCTTTTCTTTGTCTTTCTTTTCTTTTTCTTTCCTTTCCTTCCTTTCTGTCTCCTTTCCTTCCTTCTTTCCTTCCTTCTTTCCTTCCTTCCTTCCTTCTTTTCTCTTCCCTTCCTCTCTTTCTTCTTTCTTCCTTCTTTCCTTCCTCCCTTCCTTCTTTCTTTCCTCTTCTCCTTTCCTTTCCTTTCCTTTCCTTTCTTTTCCTTTCCCTTCCCTTTCCTCCCTTCCTTCCTTCCTTTCTCTCTCTCTCTCTCTCTCTCTCTCTCTCTCTCTTTCTTTCTTTCTTTCTTTCTTTTTTTCTTTCTTTCTTTCTTTCATGTAGTGCTAAGAATCAAACGCAGGGCCTCATACATGCTAGGGAAATGCTCTACAACTGAATTATATACCAGCCCCTGTTTATCTTTTTAATTTCCTCATTTAATTTTCTATTTTAGTTCTATGTTTGTATAAGCAAACAAAGCACATGTAAGTAAACATTCAAATTTTCCTGGTTTTCTCTATTATTTCTCATGTTATTCCCCAAAATGTTGAAGTTCATGACCGTTATTTCAACATCATTTCATTTGAAAATTGGTACATCCTTATTGACTCTAGGTTTCTGGAGGATTATTTGGGTTTGAGGGTGATGAGAAGATATTGTCACATCTACAAAGTAGAGTTTGTGGTGGCAGGTGGGAGGAAACAGTGGAACTCTCCTGCCCTAAGCTCTCCACTGGGGTGCAGAGAAAAGCTCCTGGGAGGTCTATCTGCGTTAATAATGTGGTATCTTTTCCAACCTAGACAGTAGAATCTAGTGAATTTTTCAAATTAGTTTCTACTGGCAGTTCCATTTCATCTCCAGAGTAAACATTTTTGTGAAGTTAGGGATAGATGGTTATTTGTGTTATATTTCTATTGCTTTGTCATGACTTTTCCTCCTGAACTTAAAACACTTGTAGCTAAACAAAGGTGTAGCACAATATAATCAGAGTCCATGAAGTGGTTAACAGAGAACATTCAAAGATGGTACATAAGAGAGACTAACCCCAGTTCTACAAGTAGGCTGAGTAGATATCCAGATCAGGTGGAGGATTTATGCTGCATTGATGACAAAGCCATTTAGCTCCAAAAGATGGTTTTATTGGTGAAGTGACAGCATTGATTTGCTAGTCCTATGGGACTGGGATTTAGCTCAGTTGGTAGAGCGCTGCTCTGTGGTCTCTGAGGTCCTGAGTTCAATTCCCAGCACCGCAAAAATGGGAGAAGGACCTGGCAATCCACTCCCAAGGCAATCCCAAAACAATCAGCCATTGAAAACCCTATAACGGTCACTATGAGTCGGACATGACTCAACGGCACCTAACAACAACAATTTTTCAATAGAAGCTCATGCTCTGAAGCTGTATATAAAAATCTAACACTGAAATTTTCACTTAAGTTTTTAAAATTCAGAGGAAAAATATCTGTGAACAAGTTTGGCTTGGAATATGTAAATTTTTTTCCAATAAAATGATCATCAGTGAAGATATTCACATGTATAAATTAGAATACTTAATAGTAGCTGACATCTATGCAAGATTTCTTTAATTTTCCCTTACTTAAGAGTATATGGTAGCTGGGTGCCATGGTACATGCCTATAATCCCAGCATCTCAGGAGGCTGAGGCAGGAAGATCATGAGTTTGAGGCCAGAGGCAGCCTCTGCAATTTAGAGACATATCTCAAAGGCAAACAAACAAACAAAAAATACGAGTGGGGTGCAGCTCAGGGTACAGCACTTGCCTAGCATGTGTGAGGCTCTGGGTTTAGCCTCCCACTACTAAAAAAATACAATAAAATAAAATAATAAGTATATCTTGGAAATAGTATGAATAGTGGTTATAGTGGTTGCCATCATCCAGGGTGGGCTGTAGCTGTATTCTTATAGCTGTATGATCTTAGTCAATTTCTTTAGTTTTCTGATTCTTGGTTTCTTTGTTGAAAGGAGAGTGAGGGTGAAGTAGGTAATACATCTATTAGCATCACAGCATCTTTCATTTAAATGTTTACATTTTATTTTTGTTATTTTCTTTAAGTAAAACAAAAAAAATAGCTTTCTTCATTTGCACATGATCTCATATGTTAAATCTTAATTTGCAGAATTCTCAGTATCTGCTCCTCCATGTGTCTGTCAGCTTGTTGTGCTGTGAAGCTGAAAATGATGCCACTGCTATTTCAGATACCAGCAGGGCCACCCATAGTGGACAGATTTCAGCTGAGCTTCCAGACTAAGACACACTAGGGAGAAGGATGCAGCAGCTCCCTTCTGAAACAATTAGTCATTAAAAAGCCTATGAATAGCAGAGAAGCACTGTCAAATGTAGTGCAGGAAATGAGCCCCACAAGGCTGGAAGGCATTCAAGAAATGCCTGGGTGAGAGTTGCCTCCTTAAAGTCAAGTCAACCTTAATGACGGGAATGGAATAAAGCCCCTCAGACCTTTTGCTGATGTGGCATAAATCAAAATGAGAAGAAACAGTGACTGCAATATTGGGCTCAAATATAAAAAGATCGTGTGCATGGCGCAGTGTTGGGTAGTGTTTCATTCTATTTTACATAGGGTTGCCATGAGTTGGATCTGACTTGTGGCACCCATCAATAGGAACAAACTATCAGTTGGATTATGAGAATAGTAATAATTCTTTCTGAGAGGTATTGGCTTTTGCAATACAAACTCAAGTTAGGGTCAAATTTTCTTGTGTTATATTATGTGTAGACATTGGCTTTTTAGCACTTAGATAAATGCTGGCTTATGACCTCTAGGCTTCAAGAAGGACTTCTTGGGCTTTACCTAACTAGGCTTCCAGCTGTATTTTAGAGGAAGTGACATGTGTCAGGAAATACGATGTCAAGAGCATTTAAAGGGATCACCATCACCAGATTCTCACATTTTCAATGATTTCTTTCATATTCTTATTCATCTCTTAGTAACACTTGTCTGTTCATAATAGCTGTGAACAGTTGGATTTTGTGTGGGAGCAGATTTCCCCCAGCAGGATTTTCAACACAGGAGTAATTTAGTCATTGGGTGCAAAGGCCACCACTGCAGCCTCATCTCAGAGTTTTCTCAGAAAAATTGAAGTGTTTTTTCAAAAGTATTATGAAGTGTATTATTTTCATTTTCCTCCTCATATGGAACTCATGTTTCCTACCAACATTCTTCCTTATCCTGAATCTTTATCTCACAATTTTTATCACTTTTATTCCCCTTATTCTGACACTTTCTGATTTCTTGTCATCTTAATAATTCAGGAAAAAGTGAAATGAAGATTTGCTCTTAATTTTAAACCAATCCTTGCTGTTAGGTGCCATCGAGTTGGTATCTGACTCATAGAGACCCTCATAGGGTTTTCAATGGTGACTGTATTGGGATTGCCTTGGGAGTGGATTGCCAGGCCCTGTTTCCCATTTTTGCGGTGCTGGGAATTGAATTCGGGACCTCAGAGACTGCAGAGCAGCACTCTACCAACTGAGCTAAATCCAAGTCCAAATCAATCCTAGAGGACTCTAAAACACTCCATTGGGAACTCAGCTGGGAGAAACTTTATTTTGCCATGCCCAGAGCTTCTCTAAATGTGGCAGGTGAAACTAACATCAGATCAAGTGAATAACTAGGGTCAACAGAGGGTAGCTCACCTGGATTCTAATAGAAGACAGAGCAGAAGCCTGGTGCTTCTCTTGTGCCTACCAACAGGACAGTGAAGCGAAGGACCTCTCACCTGTTGCTTTGTCAACCAAGAGAGGCAGAGGTAGGTATGACTGGGCATAATTTCAGAATGCTTACTTGCAGTGTTTTGCCAGCAGGCAGGATCTCTCTGACTAACAAGTTAGATACTTAAGTCTCTGTTTTCCTTGCCTTCCATCAGGAAAGTGACACTGGAGTTACAGATAACATCTAGCTTAGAGTTGTTGTTGTTTTTGGGTGCCTTTGAGTCAGTGTCTAACTCATAGTGAACCTATGTAAAACAGACAGAACACTATTGTCAGTGCTTCCCTGCTATTCCTAGGGTTTTCAATGGTTGATTGTTTTTTGGGAGTGGGTTACCAGGTCCTTCTTCCAAGCCTACAGCACCTGGTGTTCCCAGGGAATCTCCCATCCAAGTACTAACCAGGCCTGACACTGCTTAGCTTTCAAGATCTGACAGGATCCAATGCCACAGAGGTATGGCTGCAGGCATCTAGCTTATTAGCCCAAGTTAAAGATGATTATGACTTAAACTAAAGCAGCACCAGGTAAATGTGTGTAAATACATTGAGGATAATGAGTTGAAATGCATTATATAAGGTGTCTCCTGGGTCTCTGGCTTTAGAGACTGGGCTGCTTGCTCATTAGAACAATCCTGAAATGATAAACATAAGCTTGGGAAGAAAAAAACTGAATTAAGTTATAATATGTTGAATTTGAGAAATATACGAGACTTCATTTAGGTAGATGTATCCAGGAATCAGCATATTTCATGGGGTTAAACCTTAGAAATGTGGCCTAGTTGGACATGTAGTGTAGACTTGCCAGAAGATAGAAGAAAATTAAAGCCATGCTCAGTACGTACATTGAACATCCAAGTTTAAGGAGAAAAAAGAGGAAAAGGAATATGTATGGAAATTGAGCAATAGCCGATGTGATAAAAAAGTCATCACTACAGAATACCATTCTAGGAGGCAAGGAAAGTGTTTGACATTGAAAAATACTATGAAGTGGCAAAAAAGGTAAAAAGAATGTCCACTAAATGGTTGTAATTAGAGAGCTGGATAAGAGACACTTTAGAAGAGAAATGAAGGTAGAAATATAATTTCAGGGAATTGAGAGAGTGTGAAAATATAGAGTTTTATTACAAGAGGGAAGGAGAGCGAAATAGTGATATGTACTTTTGTTTTTTTCTTTTTGCACTGTTATGGGGTTGAACTCAGGGCCTTGTGCCTGCTAGGAAAGTGCTCCACCACTGAGGGGCACCCTCAGCCCACTTTTTGTTTTTTGTTTTAAGACAGGGTCTCACAGAGTTGCACAGGCTGCCTCTGGCCTCAAACTTGCTATCCTTCTTCCTCAGCCTCCCAAGTCAATACTATCACAAGCATGTGTCACAGCATCTATCTGATATGCATGTGTTTTGTGTTATCTTTTTTGGATGAGAGAAGCTTGCAGGTGTTTTCAGGTTGTGGGGATGGGAAGTATGGAAAACAGCAGAGAGAGAAAGCATGAAGTTAAAGGAAGTGGAAGAGAGAATCAAGAGGAAGTGTCAGAGAGTATGGGCAGGGGTGAAGTAATGGCTTCTTAGGTGTAGAAGGCACCAAGAAGGAGGATTAGAGGAGGGAACTCATGATGACCTGGGTTGGTGCAGGAAAAAGAAGTTGCAGAAATCAGGGCATCAGTTTATTTGATTTTATTTTTTCATAATAGAAAGACATGTTTTCTGATTGGATGGGCTTGAGGACATTAATGAACACCACTGTGGGAAATGGGAGAGGTGGCTGAATGGAATTATATGAAAGGAATGATGAGTGATACTAGGAACTGAGCATTTCCCCCAGTTAGTAATATACTTTAGTGAGTTGATAAGGAGAAAAAATAAAAGAGATTCAGACCCTTTGGTGTTGAGCACTGCAGGGAGAATTCCTCATTAGCAGTACCCAGGTCATGGGCCTGAGAAGGCCTGGGGCTCCCAATCACCCAGTTTGCGGAATCCTGAATTTTTTGCATGAGATATAGATCAGTTCTAGGAGTCTGTTTGGAACAGTGATTCCCTATTGAGTACAAACCTTCTTGGGTGAAATTTAAAAAGTTCATAGGCAATAGAGGCCTTCAACAAGGGAGGAAATAGGAAAATCATTTATATCAACAAATTGGTAACATTGCCCTCTAACATCACCATTAACTAGTTAGACACAATTTCTGTGCAACGAATTTTTCTCAGTGTCTTTGCTCACTTGGAACTGATGCAAAGCATTTTTACTGTTTGCTTCTAACTTCAGTAAGTCACCTTTGTTCTGAGTGCTCAGCCACATCTTTCCAGCTCACTCAGCTGTGCCTGAATTTAATGAGACCTACATCTTGGTGTGAAGTAGGTTGTGGAAATTATTGTAATGATTATCAAATCATTTTCCCAAGTCCTTTTAATCTTTGAAATGTTTAATTTCCCAAATCCCAAGTCATCTGGTAAAAGGAAAAAAAAAAAAAAAAAAAAACTGCAAAAGCAGCACAGCTCCCCTACCTCTACCTAAAGTGCATATTTTTCTCTCCCATCTCCTTGATATTTACCGACAGCTAGTATGGAAATTAAAAAGCAGCGGTATCCCACATTCTGAGGTTCTTGGTTTTTCTTGTGAGCTCAGAGTTTGAAAATTGAGAAAGCAAGCCAACACAAACCACAAGGTTTGTCGAACCGAAATATGCTTATGTGATGAGACTACCGTTTCTCCTCAGGTGCAGGGAGCCGGACTCCTGGGTCCACAGACGAAGAAAGCAAAGGCAAGCTACAGAAGGAAAGTTTATTGACAGGATAGACGAAGCCTCCTTATGAATGGAGGGGCCTCGACTGGGCAGCTGGGGTTGCTTTGGAGTGATTATACTATTTTAAGCTGTAATTGCTTGCTGGGGTGGGAACGTACTCTGTTGTTTTCACCTAAAGATTGATTAGCTAGGTGACTGCTGGCCAGGTCATGGGACTGGTTTTTCTTAGATAAATGAGACTTGAGCTGGTTACTGTGGACCAAGTCACCACCTGTTTCCTTTGAAGAATGGGACTTCAGAGAATGAAACTCTTGGGGTCTGACAGAAAATTAGGTGACCTATTTGGTGGCCGGTGCCCACTTTGTCTCAGTGGCTCCTTATTTCCTGCCTGAAATTTGCTAACTCCTCTCAGTAAGAAGGGAATAAGGAAAACACTTCTGAAGACCATAATTTTATTATTTGACAATGTGTTTATAAGGAATACAGTTTCATTTGGCTAAACTCTGAAGACATTTACTTAGGACATGACTGACAGATTGTGAGCTTTTAAAACCCCATTTTGGAAACCAATTTGGGGCCTGTTGAGTTGAGCCGAGGTGATCATAGTGGCAGTTTGTTCAGGGCAGTCTCATTTCACACACGATCTCTGATACAACATTAATAGCATCTTGCTTTCCCCTAGTCTCAGATGATTGATTTTATGCTCACTCTAGGTAAAGAAGCATTATATTTGATGTAAGATAATTGGTGGCCAAACAAATAAAATAAAATAAAATCCTATTTGTGAATTTGAACAATCCATACAGCTTAATTTTCCTCAAAGGAAAAATCAAGAAATGGTGCCTGATATAAACCCTTGCCCTTTTGGCAATGGTAAGAATTCCTGCACTTATTCAACTTCTCAAATTTTAGAAAAACATGAATGCTACTCCAATTACACCATTTGCAACTCACTGCCAAATTTATATTTTACTTAAATGTAATACTTGAAAATATTGTCAGAAGCAGATCTTGAAAATGCTACATATTTCCTTCCATAAATAATGCTAAATGAGGAATGATTCATTTCTACCTATAAAGTTCAGAAGAAAAATATTTGATGAAATTACATTCACCTTTGAAAAATAGGCTGCATTAGATTATTCTATCATTTTTACTTAGAGAATATTGAAATTGCTTCTGAAATAATCAATGTGTACTTCCCACAGTAAGGGGAATATGTTATATCAATATGAAATCAAAGTGCAATTAAGGTGTAGGACTGTGTATGTAATGTAATATTTTTTCCTTAGCTTTTAAGAAATTCAGTCCTTACCATGTTGATTCTGAGGGATTGTTGTTGTTAAGTGCCATTGAGTTGAGTCTGACTCATAGCAACTCTACATACAGCAGAATAAAACACTTCCTGATTCGGTGCCAAGCACATGATCTTCTTTATGTTTAAGCCCATTGTTGCAGACACTGTCAATCCATCTAGTGAAGAGTTTTCCTTTTTTTTGTTGACCTGCCACTCTTCCAAACATGATATCCTTCTCCAGGGATTGGTCCCTCCTGATTATATGTCCCAAACACATTAGATGAAGTCTAGCCATCCTTGCTTCCAAGGAGCACTCTGGTTGGACCTCTAGGACAGATATGTTGGTTTAAGGTAAAATAAAAATGATTTTATTATAAGAAGTTTCCCAATTACTACTTTTACTCTTTTATTGAACAAGATGGAACTGATAGTTTGTAAGGAGAAAACAAATTTATTCCTTTTCTGTCACTCTTTGCTAAACCTAACCCTAACCAAATATACTTTCTAGGCCAAATAATTCTTTCCTTACTCCTGGGTGAAAACAGATGCATCATATCATTATTGTGGTTCTTTTTAGATAAAATTTGCAGTTCTTAGACCCACAATCAGTCTTATTAGGATTAAGATGTCTCTTCCAATAATAATCAATTGATTCCAATGGGCTTCAGTTTAGGATATCCAGAATTAGGGAAGGCCAGTGCTGTTTGGTTTGTTTCTTTCTTCCTTGTTTCTTCTTTCTCCACATTTCTCTGAAGGGACAGTGATTTAGTGGAGAGAGGTGCAGTACTAGGTGACTGTCATAGTTATAATCCGTCCTTGGTTTTCCGTTTACTGCAAGGTATATGTTTATTGGTTCTCATGGGATAATTCTAGATTTTTCATAATATTCCTGCTTTGGAACTCTGACAGTAGCTTCCTTGGGATAGATGATACATCTGGTCTGGCCTTCTATGATTTTCATGTTCATTCCATCAACTTCCAATATAGATTTTCTTTTTTCTCCAATGCTGGGGTAAACCTAGGGTTTCGCACATACTAGGTAAGTGCTCCCCCACTGAGCTGCACTCCTAAACTCTTTTTTTATTTTTTATTTTGAGGCAGGGCCATGCTAAATTGCACAGGCTGCTGCTGTCCTTGAACATGTGATCCTCCTGCCTCAGACTCCTGAATTGCTGGTGTGTGTTACCATGCCTGGCTTCCTAGATATTTTGGGGGGAGTTTTCTTTGCATTTTGGGGCAGTCTTCTTGAGTGATGTCCCTTAGAAAATAATATAGGCCAAGTCCCTCTCATGGCTCAAGAGAAAACTCAGATACCCTTGTTCTGCCAAAGATGGAAGTACTATGGTTTATGGGGGCAGTTCTGTTTCTTTTTCTCATCTCAAACTGAAATTTCAAGGAAAGCACATTGTCTCTATGTACTAGCAAGCACTCCCTTGTGTGCCACTAGTGTTGGGAGTGGCAGGAAGATACCATAGCATACTGAGAAGTCTCTAATAAATTATTTTTCTTAGCTTCTTTATTTCCAAATTTTGTAGTCTTACAGTATGGAGAAGAGAAATGCCATAGCATGACAACATTTCTTTCCTCCAAAGATATACTTCTTTTTACCCTCTCAAACTTCTTTAACTTACATGTTCTGGAAGTGAAAGAGCAACAAATGCTGTTAGAATTTATTTTATAATATCCTAGCATGTCTTACATAGGTGGTCTAACAGCTCACTATTATATGGGCATTGGTCTGCTGGCCAAATCTAGCTTTCTGCTTACTTTGGAGTGACTCATGTTTTAGGAATGATTTTTACATTTTTGCATGGTTGAAACAAATCAAAAGAAAACATGTGAAAATGATATGAAATCCAAATTTCATTGTCTATAAATAAAGTTTTATTAGAACATGGCTATGCTCATCTTTTGCATATTATCTATGGCTGCTTTCCCCATTCAATGACAGAGTTGAATGACTGAAACTATATGAGGAACAAAGCCTAATATATTTTTTATCTGGTTCTTTTAAAAATGTTTGCTGACCTGTGCTGCTGAATGTAATGTGCTTGGCATCTGTTGTATTGTTCTTGGATATTGGGGTCTCAGTTAAAATTGAGACAGTAAAAGTTCTGTTTTTAACACCCTGTTACTCTACATATATTGCTTTGTTAATTTTATGATTCCTGAATAAGTGTGTGATTTTTAATGTGCCTTCTGAGCTTACCATTATACTTCTGGGTAGAGATTTTTAAGAAGCACAGATATTGTGCTTTCTAATCTATGCAATATGCTCTCTTGATGGGGACATTTTGGGCTGGAGTACACTAGATTTCTAGAAAGACTCACAGCATTTACCTTATGTGACAATCCAAGGCTTAGGATCAGAGGATACACTATGAGTCTCTAAATATTGGTGGTCTATGGGCAGTGCCTCATGAGATGAATGCTACAGGTCTGCTTGCTTGGCTTCAGTTGGGTTTTTTTTTTTTGGTTTTAAAATTATAAAGAGATATGACCATAGTATTTTACTGATTGGATTTAAGTCTGAGGAGTACATGAAAATTTTAAAATTATAAATGATAACATATAAGAAATATTAATTTCAAATGTCTTAGTAAGACATGGATAGAAATTGTCAGTAGCCTTACCTCCATAGCATTCTCTGAAATAATTTACTTGATGGTTTCCAGAATGTGATGTTTAGTATAACTGTCTGTTAACCATCTTATGAAAACTCTTTATATAGTTTAGGTGAAATAAATATACATTTGCTCCACTGAACTACTTGATGAATTCAGAGCATATCCTTTGTTTTGCATTCTTTATGCATTGGTTTAGAATGTTTCTTTGGACCAGAAACATGTTAGTCACTCATGCTTTTCTTGCTGAAATTCCACCTGGCCTTCAATACTCAACCCCAACTTCACTTCTGCTATGGCACCAACTGCACTTTTCTTTTTCTCCCATAGTACATTATTATTGCCTCTATCATATGAAAGTCACATTTTGATTTACCATATAGCTGTTTTTATTTGGATTTCTCTACATTACTTTTAAGTATTGGAATGACAACTTGAGTGTTTTGTATTTACTACAATGCTGATAACTTTGTAGATTTCACAAAAATTGGCTATTTATAAAAGACAGAATTCTAAGCTTCAGAAAATTAAGTTTAATAAAATTTAAGATTAATTCAGAAAGGAGCTCATGTATCTTTTTCTATGTAAAGTTATGATGCTTTATCTTCAGTTACAGAAAAATCACCTTTTCAATGTACAACTATCTTTTAAATTGTATACTTACTGTGTAAGAAGAGCTTTATCACCTTGAGGGCATTCTCAGTCATTTCTAGTCACTGTATTTGAATTTTGGAAGACATACTCTAAAGCACAACCTTGAATACTGAAGAGTTTTTGAGATAAAAGGGTTTCCTAGATGTACCTATATAAGATAAAATGAGTTAGGTCCCAGAAAGTCATTTATATAGGTTGACAAACAATATAGTTGTTATGACATGGCATGGTTTCTATGAATAATAATGTGATTACTTACTTTCAGTTGACTTTGAGTTGCTTATAGGGTTGACTAATTTAGTTTTGCCAGAATACTCTGAGATGTTATAGAATTTACTTTATAAAGTTCTTACAAGGTTTAGATATCTGCCAAGTATGTTGGAGGCACCTGTAATCCCAGTGACTTGGAAGGCAGAGCCAGGAGGATTGCAAGTTTCAGGCCAGAGGTAGCCTACATAACTTAGTGGCACTCTGACTTAAACAAACAAACAAAATAAAACAAAACAAAAAGGGCTGGGGTGCAAACCAGTGGTGGTAGAGCACTTGCAAAGTATGTGAAAGGCCTTGGGTTCAAACCCCAAGTACTGTGAAAAAAAAGAAAAGTATTTGACATCTATAATTTTGATTAGGGTGGTTTCAGGCCTCTAGTCTTATATAAAAGAAATAAAATTGACTGTGTATATGGTAATTGAGTTCCAATTAGTAAATGGTAACAATTCTTACTTGACTTTGTTACCTTTATTCAAAAAGTAGCTCTACTAAATGATACCACATTGTTATGCAAAGATACTGATTCTACAGAAATTGGCATTTTTGGATTAGCCATTTTTAGAATAGGCATTTAAGAAGTATTTTGTGACTAGTATAATGCTAGTTGAATGAGTAAAATGACAACATAAGAGAGAAATAGCAGCACTGAGTACACAATGTTTATGCCAAAATCTATTCGTTTGTATCTATTCATGTCAAATTACCCACTTGCTGTACTGTAGGCATTTTACTAACTGAAAAGAAAAAGAAAAAAAATGGTAGGAAGCATTATTACCTTCCCTCATTTATTTCATGTTGGACATGGGTATTATGCAGACTTATTTTGGAGCTTCTACATTTCATACCCCAAGAATAGCCAAATGATTAATACAAATGTTCCAGAGGTATTAATAGTCACTAGTTTTGAAATTTTATCTTCAGTACTGTTCTGTAGACAAGCCATTTAATTTTCTACCTTACTTTTTCCACTTTCTTAATTCCATCACTATAACTATTCTTTGAGGGTAAGTTAAAGCTTATCAAATTTTATTCAATGTTTGCTTGAATTTCAAAATGGGAAGTACCAAATATGTAACACACAGAGCATTGTGATATGTAATGATATATAGAATATGATAACATATGCCTATTTCAAAGGGTAAGTCACACTGCTGTTTTTACCAAGCCTGGAATGACATTCGTGAGTGGAAGTTTACACTACACTCAGTCTCCAGGCCTGTTTACATGATTTGAGGTTGGAAGCAAGCTGTTACTCAGTGGAAAGACAAGGAAACATTGAGGACAGACCTTGCAATCTGCCCTTAAAATCAAAACTTAATAGCAAATGAAGTCCAATAAAAGGTGCAAGAAAATTAACTTTCTACATTTTTAAAGAGCTGAAATTACTTTTTAGCTAGAAGTCCCATTCCTTTTAAAAGTATAAAATGCTGTCTTTTTAATTAAGGGTGAAGGCAAATCCTTCAGATTAAGCTCAGTGTGCTTAGATTCCACTTTCCTCCTTCTTCCTCTCCCCAGTGCAGCATCTGTTTTTAGTACTCCTAGAGCATGGTGCAGGAAGACATGTGACTGGCCATGCTACTACATATTGATTTCATGTGGAAATTGCTTTTGTGAAACAGTGGATTTTGGAAAAGGCTTCTGCGGAGGAAGGGAGCAGAATCTGTATGAAAAGTACAATTTCTTTTTCAGTATGCCAAGGCTTAACATAGCTAGAATGTGGCTAGATAAAAATGTAAGTTGTTTTGTGGATTGCTTGGGGTGAGGATTTTTTTCTTTAACTTTTTTTAGTGTATTAATTGTATAAAATAATTGGTTTTATTGTAGTAGTTTCATACATGCATATGTTGTTGTTGTCAGGTACTATTGGGTAGGGTCCAACTCATAGCAGCTCTATGTGCAACAGAATGAAACACTACCTGATAATGTACTGCTTGGCACTATGTCTGACAGTGCTTCTCTGTTACTCATAGGGTTTTCAATGGCTGATTGTCTTGGGAGAGGGCTGCCAAATCCTTCTCCTAAGCCTATAGCACCCAGTATTCCCAGGTGGTCTCCTATCCAATGACTAAAAAGGTCCAACTGTGCTTAGCTTCTGAGATCAGATGCCAGGGTAGTATAGCTACAGATACATATAATCCAGTTTGATCATATTCAATCCCTATTATCCTTTTGTCCCCCCTTCTCCCTACCCTGGTCTCCTTCTTTCCAAATAATTCTCCTTTTCCTTTCATGTTTGATTTATTTATTTATTTATTTATTTATTTATTTATTTAACTAGATTCCACATATGAGAGAGAACATTTATGATTTGTTGGAGTCTGGCTTATTTTACCTACCATGATATCTCTAGTTCCATTCATTTTCCTGCAAATGATAAGACTTTATTCTTCTTTGTGGCTGAATATTACTCTATTGTGTATATATACCACATTTTCTTTATCCATTCACCCATTGCTAGGCATCTAGGCTAATTCTATAATTTAGCTATTGTGAATAGTGCTATGATAAACATGGAAGTTCAGGCATTTCTATGGCATGCTGACTTAGAGTCCTTTGAGTATATACCCAGGAGTAGGGTATAGCTGGATCACACAGTAGTTCTATTTTTAGTTTAGTTTAGTTTTTAGTTTTTTTTTTTTTTTTTTTGAGAAGTTTCCATACTGATTTCCATAGTGGCTAGATTAGATTACATTCCCACCAACAGTGTATAAGGGTTGTTTTGCAGTTCTGGGGATTGAACCCTGGTCCTCAGAGAGTGAGAGGCAATGCTCTACCCACTGAGCTAAACCCAGCCCCTGGGTTGTTTTTACTCTCCAACCTCACTACCATTTATTAGTGAAATTTTTTCTCCATATTCTATTTTGTCCCTTGACCTGTCTCCATTCCAGATGGCATAAGAGCAAATTTTGGTTTTATGGACGATGATCATTGTATATCTTATGAACAATGATATCAATTTTTTGACATTTATGTTCTAAAACTGTAGTCTAGGAGCAAGACAGAAAAACCAAGCAATCATGCAGAACTACCTTCCCCCCAGAAGAAGTGAACCAGAGTACCCAAGGAGATTTCTTCCTCCAGGCACAACATTCCAGAAGCACTCCAAACTAGGAGAGATGCTGTCCTGGGGAGAGGAAGAGGAAGAGATGTGAAACGTGAACATGCTGGGCTTACTCTGAAGAGTTCAGACTTAATTAGAAAGACAATATTTCACTCTCTTAGAAGGAATGGGGCTTTCAGCAAGAAAGCAATTTTAGCTTTTTAAAAATGTAGAAAGTTAATTTTCTTGCGCCCTTTATTGGGCTTCATTTGCTATTAAGATTTAACAGCCAGAGTCAACTTAAAGACAGATTGCAAAATTGTCCTCAATGTTTTCTTGCCTTTTCTGTAAGTACCACCTTGCTCTTGACCCCCTTCTCTTGGTTCATTTAGCCATTGTTGAACTGAACCTGTGGTTTGCACCTCGGTCATTACTATCATGGTACCTCCACTCTACACTGTTTCTTTTCCATTTGTTTTATTTTCTTGGTAAGCAAATTTTTTTACTTTTCTTATGTATGAGCCCCTTATGGTGGTATGAAGTTGTCTCATAAACTGTTGAGAGTCAAAGTTTGTTCTACTTTGGGGGCAGGATAGAAAGATAGGTAAAATTTAGGAGATATAGAAAGGGAAAGGAGCTGGTGGCTGAGACAAAATTGACTGCAAAGGACTATAATCCTTTTTCTGTGAAAATCTCAGGAACAAGATTGTGTACCATATTTACAGTCAAAACATGTGCCTTGATTTACTTGTGATCTGTGCACAGTAAGAAATCTTCTGGTCCTTTTGACCTATGCATCTTATCAGCACTTCTTTCTTATCTGTAAACCTGTACAAAGAACTTTGTAGACCACCTTATGATCTCATTTACTAAAAAGTTCCTTACATCCTCTCAGAAATGGAAGTTCAAAAGCCACCAGAATCCTATCTAAAGCTATTGTTAAGAGACTTAAATGCGACTGTGGAGAAGCCCACGTCCATGGCTTGTATGAGTACTCTTACTCCTTTCCTAAGCACCTTTTCTCTCTGAATGCCAGACCTGCACTTAAACCTAAAGTCTGTGCTCTTATCTCTACTTAATAAACCTGCTCACTTTGTTTCACTCCAACTTGTCTTGAAATTACCCAGTTTTCCCTGCATGGAGATCCCTAAGGAAACTCCTCAGGTAACAGGCAGCAGTGCTGGGTTGAGTGTCCTCCTGCCACTGCCACTTTGAATTACATATGATATAATAAATTTTTATTTCTAATACTATTTCACTAGGCTGTGATTCTTCATTTGGGTTCAGGGATACATATATAAAAATTCATGGTATATGTGGGGGATAGCATGTGGAGGAAAAAAATCTTCACATTTGTTTGTCATATTGCACACTGCCACCTGTAATCTGTAGTACACATCCCAAGTTATTAGCAAATCCTTCCTTGCTATGGCATAAATCCTGAACAATTGCTTTCTAGTAGAAATTCCTTGAGCATTTGCATTTTAATGTGAGATCCTTAAAAATATTGTACAATTTGTGGAAAAATAATGG
Organism: Pedetes capensis; assembly: GCA_007922755.1. Lineage (NCBI taxonomy): Eukaryota > Metazoa > Chordata > Mammalia > Rodentia > Pedetidae > Pedetes > Pedetes capensis. The sequence continues at coordinate 43,202 of VMDO01013366.1, forward strand.
TTGTTGTGATTATATAAAAATAAAAGACCTCTGCTTGATAAGGAGAATCATAGATACAGATGGATGAGCAAATGACAGGGTATTTGGAATATCTAAAATGGATGAGACTCTCTTGCAGTACACCATTTAAAAATTTTTGCATCCTTATTTAATTCTTAAGTTATGAATCCTGAGAAAATGTCATTATATATTAAAATTTAGATAATATAAACATATCTATGTGTGTATGTCTACAGCAATACTACCCTAGTGTCCTATCTTGTGAGATCTCGGAAGCTAAGCAGAGTCAGGCATGGCTAGTACTTGGATGGAAGACTGCCTAGGAATAGCAGGTACTGTAGTATTGGGAGAAGGATCCAGAGACACACTCCCAAATTAATCAGCCATTGAAGACCTTACAAATGGCAGAGAAGCACTGACATAGTGCCAAGCATGGCACCGTGTTGGGTAACTATGAGTTGCAGATGACTCAACCATACCTAACAACAACAACATATGTGTATACCACAATTATAAATAAATAAATAAATATATATATATCGTATATACATACTATATTATATACTATTATACAATATATATACACTATGTGTCTATATAAAGGGTCTTTGCTTACTATTATTTCCTAACTTCTCTATTTTCATCTGTGGTGAAGTTTTTGATTCTGATTCATTTTTTATTTGGTTAGAACCCTTTCTCGGTAATTTTCCTTAGGTTCCTGAAAACCTATGATATTTTTTCCTAGATAAGTGGATGATATATAGGCTAAATATGTAATTCTTAACTTGCAGCCTTTAAAAAATAAACTTTAGATGAATGTATACTTTCTTCTAGTTTTGTGGGCTGCAAAGAATATTGTAATACCAAGTCTTAGGCTATTAAGGCAAAATAAGTCATTCAGCATGATTTTGCCATGTTGGATACCAGGGATATGGGTATATTAAACTATATCAAAAGAAGGCCAATCTCAAACATTCCCTGGACATGCACAGATCTCATAATACCCAATTCTTCTCTGTGCTCATGAGTTCAATGTTTTATGCCAGGCACCCCAAGTATAGACTCAGATAAACCTTCATAGTGCCAAGGCATCTCTTATGCCCCAGCAGCTATTTGACTCAAGCAAAGAAAATAGATTGAAATTATTAGTGGAGAGAAACATAACTATATATGACTGCCACTTTGCCAGAACTTATTGCTCTATCTATATCTTTAGTAATACTGCCTTACCACTTTAAAGAGTCCAAATTCTTTTACCTATAGTTAGTTAGTAATTCCTCATTTATAACTCATTTATAACCTTAACTCTGGTACCTTTGACTTGGCCATTTCCATGTCCAATCAATTCATCAATATGCAGAATCTTTGTAGGCTCACACTATTCCATTGGAATCTACAACTACTTCTGACTTGACTATGGCCACATACCTGTTGCTACCTAGTTTCACATAAGCAGGTTTTAAGGCTCTAGTGGATACTTCTCAAAATAGGAAAATAATAATACACTGAAGGTAAAAAGAAATTGAAGAGTAGCTCTAAAAAGTCCTGAGAAGTTGTTGCACTTGTTGAGTGGGCATGACCCTAATGGAGCAAATAATAAACTCTTCTTAGTGCCAGAGAATGACTATTTTCCACTTATCAGTATTTCAGAACCAGTGTGATATCCAGGCACACCAAACCCTGCTGTTATATTTTTACAACTGGGAATAGGGCGGGGCCACCTACATGGTTGTCTTTTATAGTTTAAACTGGAAAAGTAGCCATGACATTAACTGCTTTTCATTTGTAATTTTATTTGATTAAGAGATAGAATTGTGTATGAAGATTTCCACTAAGAGAAAAGATTTTAAAGAAACAAAATCAGGAATTTGTTTTGGTGAAATACATCTTTAAAAATTCTATTAAACTTCTGACTGTTTGAAAAATGGAAAATATTTGACAAAGGAAATACTTCACACCCATGGGATGCTAAAATACTGTTATATTACCTCTCACTTTAACACTGGTAAGCATTACTTTGTTAAGCATATTGACTCCAGATGCTATGATTAAATGCTCAATTCATTAGGAGAGCTCAGATTTCCTGCAAAAAGGCTGATGGTTCTATGCTGTATGTAAAACACATGCCTCATTGCAATATTTGTACCTGAAACAGTACTTCCATTTTATTCCAGAGTAGGCACTACCAAAACTACTGTAGGCTGAGGTGTATAACATTTCAGTAACTGAAAATTGGAGTTAGTACACTGAATTACTGGAACCACATTATTAGAGAAGTATATTTTTGGTGACAAAGATTTCCATTTACTCTCTTTCTCATTTTGAGAAATGTCAAAATATTTGTTGATATAAGCATGGCATAGTGGTTATTATAATATGGTAATAAGAGCAGCTAACTTATGTAGCACTTATGTGTCATATATTATTTTAAATTCTTAACTCATTTAATCTTTAATCTTCCTGACAAGTAGATGTGATAAGTATTTGGTGAGATAAGTATTGATATAAGTATTCATATTACATGTATTACCTGTCACATAGCTAAGATTACACAGCAGGTAGTGGATTTGGGATTTAAGTCCAGCAATCTGATTTCAGGATCAGGGTTCTTCATTGCCTCATAAGCTTTGATAGCTTTTCTATAATCATCCTTTCCTCAGTTTTCCCAACTCTAAAATAAGGGAAAGTTAGTAATATGAAGTATGTGTTAAGAATTCAATAAAATATTTGTTGCTATTATTGTAATGATAATGATTTTTAAGTATATATGTCAGATGTGAAGCTAAGAGACTTATTTCATATACCTCACAACTTAGAGGGTGGCAATCATTAAATAAAACATTACAGGAATGAAGTGTGCTGCCAAAAAGTATAAGGTACCTTGAGAAAATATAATGAGGGCTTAGGATAATCGTTAGGCCAGGGAAAGTTTCCTTGTGGAAATGAACACTTAAGTAGTTTTCTCAAGAGTGAACTGGAAATAGTAGACTGGAAAACAAAAAAGAGAAAAGTAATACATAAAAATGCTGTAGATTTAGTCCAGGCTGGAAGACCCAGGGTCTCCCAGACCAACTTCATGATTTGTGGTTTATCTGAAGAGCAACTGGAGATACTTAAAGGATTTAAGCATAAGAGCAACATGATTTGACTTGAATTTTAAGATCACACTGAGTGCTGTGTAAAAAGTGGATTAGAACTAGACAGGACTGGCTGTGTACAAGCCAATGAGGAAATTATTTCAGCAGCCCCACAGATGATGGTGCTTGACTGAGGGTCAGGATACTAGGAAAGTAGATTCTTCCTGGTGGATTCAAGAACTATCTAGGACTAGATAAAAGAATGGCAGGTAAATTACATCTTTGTGTCTTGTCTAGTATATTTTTTACTTTTTCCTTTCTTTTTCCCACTTCCCACTAAAACAAAATCCTAGTAGAGCTACTGATGTTCAGTTCTACTTATCTCTAGGTTATACCTATTACTATAGGTTCCAACCTAACTTCGCTGTGGCCTCCTACTGTCTCGCATTCTAAACTCAGCTGTAAACCTACCTGCACTGCTAGTGCCTCCTGTCCCCTTAGTGCTTATCCTCACCATTTTGCTATTCAAGGATACTGTGGAACTATCTTAAGCAAATCTTCTTATGCACTAGCATTTTGACTGAATAAACATTCTGCTTCCTAACCATAACAAAACAAATCAAAACAAAACAAAAACACATTTTAAAATAAAACAGCATTCTCTCCAGTCTTTTCCAATCCAATAGAACTAGCTCAATTAATCTGTTCCAATTTATTATTGAATAAGTAGATGAGGTAATTCTTCTCATTCCTACCAGGAACTAATTCTACATGCAAGATTGGAGAGTTAGGGTGAGGTCATATTTAGGAGAGATTTGGTTACCAGACTAATACCTTTACACTTTGTAATTTGTCAGAATGGTTTAAGAGTACATGATTAGCCCATGGTTTAGGAAGACCTAAAGTGGTAGTTGATATGGTTTAGAGTGCAAAAGAGGTTGAAAAATCTACAGTAAAGAAAAATAGTGTGGTAAACAGAAAAGTCATGAAATCAAGATTACATACATTTGTATATGAATCTTGCCAGAATCGTGTGTAAAAGATGTTTGAGTATCGATCAGCTAACTTGTGATAATGAGATTAGGTGAATTTGAACAGTGTTAGAGTCTGAATATTTGAGTCACACTAAAATTCGTACGTTGAAACATAATCCTTAGTGGGAGGGATTAGCTCATGAGGATGGAACTGTTAGGCAGTGAGTTTAGCCATTAGGAAGCAATGTGGAGGAAAAGGGATTGAAAATGGCTCCTGCTGTTTGACCATGTTGAATGAAGCCATGGGCATCTCTGAGGACATTGGGAGGACATTTTTCTAATGGGTCCCACACCCTAGCCAAGCCATTGAGCCATTTACAAAACAAAGACCTAGGCCCAGGTCACACTAGGCACAGAGCTGAGCTTGCAGGGCTGATGTCACACTGGTCATTCCCTAGTTTGAATAAAACTAGAGGGAATACCTGTCCAGATGCTATTTCTCTCTTTCTTTCTGTCACTCTCTCTCTCCTTCCACCCGGCTCCCTCCCTTTCTTTCTGCTGCTTACCCACGGCTTTGCTTTGTTCCTCTCTCTTCAGCAACCACATGCACATCTCTCCCTTCTCTCAGGCCCTCCATCTTCTATCAAAGGCACATTTCCTTCTAAAAGCCTGCTTACCTTTCTGTTCTCCCTGGTGTCTTACCTTCCTCTGGGGAATAGAAATAGCTTTATGCCAGTTTAGTCTGGGAACACAGGTTTCTCCAAGTTCCTTTGTACATCTACCTAAGCTTCTCTGAGTGTCTCAGTTTTCGAAGTAATTATTCCTTAAAGATGTACTATCTTTAATAAACCTCATCTAGTTTACAGTCATACCACCGTGGAGTCTGATATCATCTGATCTTGGAAGCTAAGCAGGATCAGGCCTGGTTAGTCATTGGATGGGATACCACCTGGAAATACTTGGTGCTGTAGGCCTGGCAGAAGGACTCAGCAGCCCACTCCCAAAACAGCAGCCATTGAAAACCCAATGAATAGCAGAGAAGCAATGATAATAATGCTAGGCATGGGGGAGTGTCAGGTAGTGTTTCCTTCTGTTGTACATAGGGTTGCCATGAGTTGGACCTGATTCAATGGCATACTCTCTTTTATAACTTCTATGTGGAATATAAATTCTTTTATATGCTGAATTCAGGGAGTGAGGTTTTGCTTCCAGATTCCTGGGCCTGTGCTCCAGACTCACCTACCTGGGCTCCCCACATCTCCCTGATAACAGAACTTTCATGAATGGGATTAGTGCCTTTATAAAGGAGTCTCATAGAGACCACTCACCCCTTTTGTCATTGCAGGTTTACAGTGAGAAGGTGGCTATCTATGAGTAAAGGGGCCTTTACCAGGCAGTCTGGTAAACTCTTGATCTTGGGCTACCCAACCTCCAAAATTGTGAGAAATAGTTTTTATCATTTACAAGCCATGTCTGTGACTTTTTTTTTTTTTAATAGTAGCCCAACAGCCTAAGATAGAGAGGCAGTTGCTGTTGTGTTGTTAGGTGCTATCAAGTCCGGTCTGACTTTAAAGGATAAATTATTTTTGATCTTTAAAGTCTATGATATGAAATCTGGGCTGTATTATAAGTGCAATAGGATAACATTTAAAGGTCTTAACAAGAAAAAATATTTATACATTTTACAACGATTGCTGTAGCAGTATAGTTAAAGATGGTAGATTGGTAATAGTGACATTATGCAGGGAAAGAAAAACCTCAAGAAATCATTGCTACTCTCAGTCAGATAATAGAAAGTACTGTGCTAATAAAGCATAGATATTATGGTATTAAAATATTATATTAGAATAGAATACCAATAAAAAGAACTAGATAGTCAAATTGAGAAAATCAGCTAGGGGACAGAATAAAAAGAAAGAGATTTAAAATAGGAAGTAAAGTCAAGAAAATCATAGGGTCACTTTAGCAGGTCCACCCCCTAAATGAGAGGAATACTAGAAGAGAAAAGAGAGAAAATGGAGGAGTAGGAATTGCCAAGAAAATAATTCCTCTATGACCTAACTGTCATGCATTGCCAGACTTAGGATTAACCAGTAAATAGCACAGTAAATGCATATGTTCCATGTCAAGGCATGCTATTGTATAACTTATGTTTTTCAGAACATTTCAGGAAAAATCCTCCAGAATTAGCAAACAAGTTGCTGGCAAATTATCAGAATTACAATGGCTTTAGATTTTATAGCAGCAATTGGAAACTAGAAGACAACAAACCTATGCCTTAAAAATTCTGAGCAAAAAATACTTTTCAATCTACAATCTGGAATATTATGCTTGACTTGATAGCCAATTAAGAGTAAGGGTAGATGGGCATTGTCAGATATGCACTCTGTCAAAAAATTTACCTCTCATTCCCTCTTTTTTAGAAAGCTGTGGAAAGTTGTATTCTGCAAAAATGAAGAATAAATCAAGAAATAAGGAAACATAGGGTCCATAAAACAGAATTCAAATGCTAAGGTGAAATCAATAGAATCTTCAGGATAAGTTGAAGAAAGAAGACAGAATGATAGCTGTATGTCATGTTTAAACCAGTCCATCTAGAATAGTTAATACAACTTTGTTAGGAATTTCTTCAAGAAGAATTGAGAAACTCAGTAATACATGAAAGAATCACATAAATGGTAGAGAGTGGAGGTTAAATTAGAATAGCTAAATATTCATGGCTCAGGTATAAGTAGCATTTATTTATAATTTCATAATAATGTAAATATTGCATACTTTCATAAAAGTATATAAAAATATATCAGAAGGATGAAGACATAGAGTGTGAGTATGTGGCTTCTGGGGGAATGGGATAAGAGTCAAATACTCATCTTTCATAGATGGAAGTCAATAAATAGTGTCTCAAAATAAAAAGCAAGAAGTAGTATGTTACATAAATACAGCATGTTTTATAAACACACACACATCAAGATAAATATCAAGTGAATTAAATGAAAATGATTCCTCTCTGAGGAATACATCATGGCTATGAACAAAGACACTTCTTTTTTGGTAAAAGTGGTTTTATTTTTAAACTATTTACATGGAATAATCAGTAAAACTATGGTTGATAACAATTAAAGCTAAAGCTTTCCAATTATTGGTTTTCCTATTTTGTTAAGTATGGAATATGATGCAGAGGGCCTAAGAATGGAAAGAGGAAAGGTACTGAAATCATTAGGGCAATGATAATGTCATTGATCCTAATAACACCAGAGCATCAGAGGAGTAGATATTGGAAAGTTCTTCCTTTTGTCTGATGACCAGACTTTTAGGACAGATTATGGCACTCTGGGCTTCAGTGGTATCAGAGTAAGAGGGGTGGAAGTACCAGTGTGTTGTTGCTAGGTGCCGTTGAATTGGTGTCTGACTCACAAAGATGCTATGTACAAAAGGCAAAACAGCGTTATTGCTTCTCTGCTATTCATAGGATTTTCAATGGCTGTTTTTTTTGTTTTTTTTTTGGGAGTTGGTTGCCAGGTCCTTCTCCCAAGCGTACAGCACCTGGTGTTCCCAGGCAGTCTCCCATCCAAGTACTAACAAAGCCCCACCCTGCTTAGCTTCCAAGATCTGAGGGGACCGGATGCCACAGTGGTAGGGCTGTAGGAATCAACCATGGAGGCATAACTGGTAGAACTTGAAGATGAGAAAAGTGGAAGAAAGAAAGATAATGACTGACTACCAGTTTGGGTGTTTAATCAAGTAGGTTGATCATAGTCCTATTATTGAGATGAGAATTGGGAAAAGAAGTGGTTTTAGGAGAAAATGAAGGATTTTGTTTCAAACATTATGTTCACAAGATGGACATCCAAGAGGAGCGTCATTTAGTAGCTGTTTGTATACTTACCTTTATTCCCTGAGCAATTCTGAATTCCTGAGAAATAGGACTTGGTCATTTTCTCTCTCTTTACAGCCTATCTAGTCAGGAAGGGAATAGCATTAGATTTGAATTTCCTGGTTCTTTGTTGCTCACTAGTAATAATAGATTCTTATTGTTTCAGTCTTTTCTCCTCCCAGTCTTTTCTCCTCCCACATAATAATTCTTGTCACCCAAATTCCCTAAAGGAATATTGTGAACATCAATGATGTAAAGCATATTGAGCCGTTGGGGGAAGAAAGCTGTTTTATAAATTATGAAGTATGATAGTGTTGACAGGCTATGAGGTGCTGGCTAGAAATATTCTGTGCATGTTGAATCAAAAGAAATATGCAAACATTAGGTAAAAAGGTGGACCTTTCTTAAAGTTGTGAAGGCTGGTTATTTTTTTCTTTGATATAGTCTCCCTGTCCCCTTGTTTTCATTTATGAGCAGTACTCTTACATAATATATTAATCCTAAAGTGTCTGATACGAGGTGGGAGGGAAGGATTTAATTTACTAAGTGCCTTGAATGAAGATAGTATAATATGTTAGAGTTACTAAAGATGCAGACCTAAAAAACAATTATAGAGGGAAACACATAAAAATTTGATGAGGACTGCCATTTGCTGCCTTCTCTTCTGCTCTGTGTAGCTCCCTTTCTGCCTCTGTGTTTACCCTCTCAGCTTTGCTCTGTTTCTGGGTTTCTCTATTTTACATCTGATTCACTCCAGCAATGCACAAGCAGATTAAGAAGTTTGTTACTCAGGTCAACATTTTTTTTTTCCACTACTGGGAGTTGAATCCAGGGGTTTGTGCATGCTAGCAAGCACTTTACCACTGAGCTAAATCCCTAGCCTTCTTTTCAGTATTTTTTATTTGTGAAACAGGGTATCACTATGTTGTACAGGCTGACTCTGGCCTCAAAACTATGATCTTCCTGCCTTAGACTCCTGAGTAGCTGGGATTCCAGGTGAACCCCATGGTGCCCAACTTCAGGTCAATATATTTATATTTCCTTGATATTTCATATTTGGTAAGTATTCCCATAAATAAGAAAACTTGAGGGCATTGTATAGTTTCAGTTTCTATAAAAACTTAGGATCTGACAAGTTAGGGTCTGATAAATTGATAAAACAGTAGGTTAAGAATATACTGTTCTAGGGGGCAAAGGTATAGCTCAGGGGTAGAGCATTTGTCTAGTATACAAGAGGCCCTGTGTTTGACTCCCAAAACTGCAAAACAAATAAACAACAAACAAATAAAAAGCCCAGAATGTACTGTTGTAAATTACCTAATTTATTTAGAAGTCTTTTTATTTAGTTGCTAGTAAAAAATTAAAAATTAGATTGTAAAATGGAAATCATTTTCAATTTACAGACTGAGAGAACTCCTACCCTGCTGCTTACTTGTTTTGCCAAGTTGTCTAATCCCTTTGAACATAATTTTCTCATTTATGCAATGCCAATAAATATTAGCTATGTATAAGCTTATTATGAGGATTATACAAAATAATGACTGATATGCTAAATATAGTGCTCACTGCTTGTACTACATATTTCCTGCTTACATATTCATTTAACATACTTATTTATTTATTTGAAAATGTCTCACTGCATAGCCCAGGCTGGGCTGGAACTTGGTGTGTAGCCCACACTGGACTCAAACTTCTGACCCACTTGCTACAGCTTCCTGAGTTCTGGATTATAGGTGTATGCCATAATGCCGGGCATCACTTAATGTTTATTTAAGACTTGACTAACCCATGGTATACAGCATGTGTTAAATTTATCAGAGGAAGAATATGAACTGTTTACACTTGTGCACATGGGATGAGATTGGTCAAGAGAGAAATAAATCAGTTAGCCTAAGGTGAATGCTTTTAACCACATCCCCTGAACCAAAACTACACCAAGATATTGCACAAAAATAAAACTGAAAACCAATATCCCTCAGGAAAATAGATGCAAAAATTCTCTGCAGAAATTTATTACTTGGTATATTAGTATACTGTTGTTTCCAGCAATATATAAAAAACTATACATTATTGCCAAATGACACTTGTCTTAGGATGTAAGGTGGATTTAACATTTAAAAATCAATGTTTCTCAAATATAAAAAACTAAAACAACAAAACTATGACTGTCTCAGTAGTTTTAGAAAAAGCATTTGGCAAATTTTAATATACATATAAAAATTATCAGCCAGTTTGAATAAGAAAGATCTTACCCAATCTAAAGAAGGACATCTATAAGAAAAAACCTGCTGCTAACATCATACTTCATGAAATTCTAAAATCCTAGTGAAATTCTAAGTTTGGAGAAAAATACAAGTAGATCTTTCATGTTTTTTTTTTTTTTCAGAATTTTTCTTGAATTACTAGTTGAGATAATCATGCAGGAAAAGGAAATAAAAGCCATAGATTGGAAAAAAAGAAACAAAGCAGTGATTATAAACAGATTATCTGGCCAGTTATGTAAATAACATCCTAAGAAATTGACAAAAATGCTACAAGAACTAATAAATGCACTTAGGAAGGTTTCAAAATACAGACTGATAAACAGAAAAGCCATTGTGCTTCTATGTTCTTATGACTAAGAATCTGAAATCGAAATTTAAAATAACATTTATAGTGGTATAAAAATATGAAATAGGGATAACCTGGTCAAAAAATATGCTAGTCCTGCATACTGAAACCTGCAAAACTTAACTAATAGAACCTAAGCAAATGCAAGGGGCTGGGCTTTAGCTCAGTTGATAGAGTGCTTGCTCTGAACTTTCTGAGGTCCTGGGTTCAATCCCTAGCTCCGCAAAAATGAGAGAAGGATCTGGCAACCCACTCCCTAAGCAATCAACCATTGAAAACCCTATGGACAGCAGAGAAGCACAGTCAGATATAGTGCATCTTTTATTCTGTTGTACATAGGGTCACTATGAGTCAGATCCCATTCGATGGCACCTGGGAACAACAACTAGATGGAATGTGATACTAAGTTCATGGATTTGAAAATTTAATATTATTAGGAAATCAGTTCCCCCTAAATTGATTTATAAAGTTAACACAATCTCAATTAACCATAGAATTTGATAGGAAATGACAAGATTGTAAAATGCATATGATAATGTGAAAGACCAAGAATATCCAAAACAGTTTTGAAATAAAGATGAGTCGATAAAAGGAGATACTATCTGATCTGAACAGCCATTTTAAAGCTACAGCCATTAAGTCAGTGTAGTATTTATAAGAAGTTAATTTCCAGACGAATAGAAAGAGTATAGAAATTGACCACAGGTATTGGAAATGTAATAGATGTACATGGGGTGAATTTGTGTATGCTGTGTGGAAACTCAACATGAGAAAAGATGGTCTCCTCAACAAATAGTGCTGGAATAGTTGAATATTCCTGTGTTTAAATGTCCATCTTGACCCTTACCTCATGCCATATACAAATTTAAATTGGAAATGAAACATAGATCTACATGTAACAGTTAAATTAGAAAGTTTCCAAAAGAAAACAGAATAAAAAGCTTTAAGTGTAACCATCTACTACACACAGACAAGCCACCCAGGAAGTAATTTAGTGAAATTTGCTGTCTATTCTCTGCAGGCCATCTGGAATGTCTGTGTGGATTGCACACATGGCCTATGGAGAGGGGATATGCTCAAGTCAGTGTCTGTGCTCCCTTCTCTACCCACACCCTTTACTCTTGGAGCCCCTCAGTGGAAGGGCTTGTGCACTGTGTATCTCTGCATCACTGAGCCCTGCACAGCACAGTCTTGGCACAACAGTGCTCAGTATACCACTGAGGAGTGAATGATGGCGAAATCTGAGCCCCATGTGCTGAGAGCAAATAGCTCTGCAGTGAAGATGGGCAAACAGGGCAGAGTTCTTTCTCATGAGTTCAAGGCCTGTCATCTGTAGCACATACTGTTGAGTGAAAGCCCAACAAACTCTGGAAGGGCAACATAGCCCAGGTCATTCAGCAGACAAGTGGCAAATCCTCTCCAATCTCAGCATCATCCCTAACTTCATGGGAGCTTTACTTTTCTATAGGAAAAAACATTTCTTGTTGTGTAAGAACAATAAAATGGTAACAATAAAATGGTAAAATGGTAAGTATATAGTTTTGCATCTGGGTACATATTTTGAAAGAAACACATGTTTTAGGGGTAGAGGATGGCATGGAGACAGGGGATGAATGATATTGCATGGTTGGGAGGGCTTCTCAGAGGAAGGGATATGGGTATAGACCCTGGGGAGAGCTGCAGACTTGGGGAAGGAAGGGTCTGCACAATGCCATGGTCCTTAAGCCTACAAGGCCTTAATGTACCAGAGTTTTATCCAATTCTGGTATTGCATAAAATGCTTCTGTACACATCAACCTATAAACCAGACCAGATCTTTGCTAAACCCTTAAAGCATGAAGTAGGAAAGAAAAAAAATCATTAGTGGAATTCATGAAAATTAAAAATAGTTACTTTCCCAAAGATAGCATTTGAAAATGAAAAAGGCACAACACAGACTGGGATAAAATATTGGCAAACACATATCCAGCAAAATAATTGTATGTAGAATACATAAAGAATTTTTATGACTAATTAATGATAAGATAGATAACAAAAAGGCAAAGTATTTTGACAAACACTTCGAAAACAATACAGAGATAGGAGATAAACACACATAGAAATTCTCAATATCATCAGTCCTTAGGGAAATGCAACCAAAATCCCAGAGATCTCACTACACGTACTCTAAACCACTAACTGTTTCATGAAAATGGATAAAATTAGGCTGAGCATACCACATATTGGTAAGAATGTAGAGTGATTATAATATAGGTGGTAGGAATATAAAATGATAAAACCTCTTTGGAAATGAGTCCTGTAGTTTCTGAAAATGTAACCAATGAAGATGAAGGCATGTAGGCAACAAAGATTTGTATATAAATGTTGATGGCAATCTTAATGTCAGTATCCCAAAGCTAGAAATGACCCAAATATCTATCAACAGATGAATGGATAAAAAATTATAGCATAACCATAAAATTGAATACTACCCATCAGTACAAAGAAATAAACTATTGATGAATGAATTTCAAAAGCATTCCTCTGAATGAAAGAGACCTGATCCCCACACCACCATACCAAAAAGGAGTACATGCTGACTGATTTCATTTATAGAAAATTATAGGAAATACAATCTAAGATATAGTGCCAGAAAACAGATCTATGTTTTCCTATAGATGGGATGGGCCTGGAGGAAGGAATGCTTTGAAGAGTAGCAGGATGGTTCTAATAGCGATGAAAAGGTTCATTATCTTCTGTGTGCTGATGGTTTCTTGGGATTATATTTGTGTCAAAACTCATTGTGTACAATTTAAACATGTTCAGTAATTGTATGTTATTTATACCTCAGTAAACCTGTGAGAAAAAGAATAAAAATAGTGAACCCAAATATATCGGGCTAAATACCAAATTCATGAACAGGAGGACTCACTATTGAAAAAATTTTAACTCCCTCCATATTAGTCTAGAATTTTAATACAATCCCAACCAAAGTCCCAGCAGGTTTTCCTTTTTTTTGTGATGGAATTTTATAAGTACATGGAAAGATACAGGATGAGAATATTTTGAAGGCAGCTTTGATAACAAACCAAATATAAGTCTATGATGATAACCTCAAAGAGTATAGTATTTTCTATTAGGAATCAAAAGCCAAACTCATGGAAGAAAACAAGGAGAAAAATGAATTGATGTATTTTTTACAACTTGATATATGACAGTGCTTTACTGCTAAACTAGGCTCCTTAGTAAATAATATGGAAATTAATTATATTCTTGGAAATAACAAATTTTTATATCCAAACTACATGGTGTCTTTTAGGGGTTGGTATGTCTGCAGCCTGCCTTCAGCTGTAGCACTGTGGTGACAAGTCCTGTCAGATCTTGGAAGCTAAGCAGGGTTGGCCCTGGTTAGTACTTGCGTGGGAGACCACCTAGGAACACTAGGTGCTGTAGGCTTGGGAGAAGGACCTGGCAACCCATTCCCAAGAAACAATCAGCCATTGAAAACCTTATGAATAGCAGAGAAGCACAACAATAATGTTTCGCCTGTTGTATGTAGGGTCTATAGCCCTCTGAGACTGCTTGTGCCATGCTAAAAATGAACACCTTAAATTTTTTGCCCTAATTACCTCATTTTTAACCAAGTTACTCTCCTGACCAGTCTTAACTTTGTACTGGAACCCCTAAGGCTACACTTTCCATATGATAATCCTCTGTTAGTTTACCAGCCCTCATAAAAACTTGATATCTTGTTTCTCATCATCTGCCTACAGGGAACCTCAAACCTAATGAAGAAATAATGTGACTGTGATTAGTAGCATTTCCACATTAAGGGCAGGAAGCAGCAAAGGTGCATTCTAGAATTTGATGTGAAAATCCTGGACCTTAGATCATTCCTGCAGATACTCTTTTCAAAGAGTGTACAGCGCATAACCTAAATTAATCAGGCACAGATGGAAACGAGCTACACCTACACGATGTAATAATATTTCAAAAGTAAGCAAATGTTAAATACAAAAGTGAGACAGCAGCTGGCTTTGGAGAGGAGGAGGGGCCAAGGGACAGGGAAGAGGATGTAGGTAGGTATTGATAATGTTCTAGTCGAAACTCACAGATAGTTATGTATCTATGCCTTGCTATCTAAACTATATGCTATACGTAATGCTATGTGTGTATTTTAAAATTTAAATGCTGTGGCACATGCCTGTAATTGCAGGGACTCATGAGGCTGAAGCAGGAGGACTGCCAGTTTGAGGACAGAGGCAACCTGCTGAATTTAGAAAGACCCTGTCTCAAAAAGTAAAAAAAGGTGCTAGAAATGCAGCTCAGTGGTGGAGCACTTTGCTTATCATGTTCAAGACCCTGGGTTCAACACCCTGGTACTGCAATACATAAATAAAATAAGGAATAAAAAGTAAATAAAATTTAAAAAATAAAAAAGTGAATTGAAAAATAATAAAATTGAAGAACAACTAAACAATAATCTGTGATATGTACTAGTTATTCATATCATGGGCAAATATTTGTATCTAATTAATGCCTTCACAAATCAGTAAGAAAAGATAAAAATGCAACAGCAAATATTTAGCAAAAGATATGGATAAACAAGTCCAATAAAATATTAATGATAAGTAAACAGTGTTCAGGCATATGCAAATGAAGATAAGGAAATATGAAAATAGGAAATAATTTCAAACCCACTAGATTGGCAAACAGTTAAAAGAGTGACAACAATAACAAGATTGGGTGAGTATGTGTGGATATAGAAATTATCCCACACAACGGCAGAACTATAAACAAGGGCAGCCATTGTAGAGGGAAACTGGCGATATCAACATCA
>VMDO01013367.1:0-58543 GCA_007922755.1 Pedetes capensis
TGCAGATGACACCACTTTGCTTGCTGAAAATGAAGAGGATTTAAAACATTTACTGATGAAGATCAAAGATCATAGCCTTCAATATGGGTTATGACTAAACATCAACAAAACAAAAATCCTTACGACTGGGTCAGCACGCAACTTCACATTAAATGGAGAAAAGATTGAGGTTGTCCAAGATTTTGCTTTGCTTGGCTCTTTAATGAACACCTGTGGAAGCAGCAGTCAAGAAATCCAAAGACGCATTGCTCTAGGAAAAGCTGTGGCAAAAGACCTCTTTAGAGTATTGAAAAGCAAAGATGTCACATTGAAGACGAAGGTGCGTCTGACTCATGCTATGGTATTTTCAGTCGCATCATATGGTTGTGAAAGCTGAACATTGAACAAGAGAGACAGAAAAAGAATTGATGGTTTTGAATTGTGGTGCTGGAGACGTCTATTGAATATACCATGGACTGCCAAAAGAACCAACAGAGTGCTCCTTGGAAGCAAAAATGGCCAAACTGCATCTTACATATTTCGGACATGTAGTCAGGAGAGAACAATCCCTGGAGAAGGACATCGTGTTTGGAAGAGGGGCAGGTCAACGGAAAAGAGGAAAACCCTCCACCAGATGGATTAACACAGTGTCTGCAACAATGGGCTTAAACATAAATAAAATGGTTTGCCTGGCACAGAATCGGCAAGTGTTTCGATCTGCTGTACATAGGGTCGCTATGAGTCGGACTCGACTCGACGGCACCTAACAACAACAACAATTCAACCAAACTAATTCAAACACTTTCTTCTGCTCTAGGAATATATACTATGAATCTACAGTCTGTGAGACCACCAGGCCACATGGAGCAACAGACAGAAGAACATGGGCTTTGAATTAGGCCTGAATTAGAAACCAGACTGTGCCTCTTCCTGGCTGCATGACCTTGGGTAAGATACTTAACCTCTCTGTGTCTCAGGTTCCTCATCAGAAAACCAGGGATAATACTGAATTGCCAGGATTGTTGTTTTTCCTGGAAAATCAAATCAATAATTTTGCTTAATTATACGACTTCCTTTTCCTCTCTACAAATAAAGTTTAAGGAAGAAATGTATGCCAAATATTACTGTCCAGTCAGAGATTAAAGATACATTTTCTGTCGTCTCTGAAACAACATCTTTCACTAGAAACCACAGTTGGATTTAAAATAAAATATCCTCAAAGTATTTGACCAATAAAAAAAATATATATATATAATTTTCTTTAGTTTTTGGCTGAAAATGGCAACCACTAAATTATACACAGAAGGTTGATGTAAAGGATTCAAACATGAAACACTAATTCAGTGATACAGTGAAACTTAAAACTGAAAGTGGATTTCAAAAAAATCAATCACATATGCTTAAACACAGAAAGCAAAAATTTCATTCCTATCTGGAAAAGATAAAAAAGTCCAAGTTTCAAAACTTTCAAAAATATATTTGCAACTATATACTTACACAACTGGTATTTCTTTTTTTAAAAAACTACCCTTTATTTACTACAGAAGATATGGAAGAGAATAACCAAATAGCTTTATGCACTGAAGCAGAAAAATAGTTACCAAAATTTCATCCACCTCAGAAATGCTCCTTATCTTTAATGTTGCCATAGGAAGTATTAAAATATAGCTGAGCATGGTGGCACATGCCTATAATCCCAGCAACTTGAGAGGTGGAGGCAAGAAGATTGCAAGTTTGAGGCCAGAGGCAGCCTGCGTAATTTAGGAAGACCCTATCTCAGAATAAAAAATAGAAGTGGGAGTGGGAGTGCAGCTCAGTGGTAGTGCAGTTGCAAAGCATGTGTGAGACCTTAGGTTCTACCCCTCAGCACTGCAAAAGAAAAAAAAAGCATAAAAATATAAACCATTGTAATTAAAGGAGTAAATATGAAACCCAATAGCATGATTGACTCTGAGCCTTAGAAAATTAATAACAAGAAGATATGGAAATCATTCATTAAGTTTCAACTCAAACAAGGTCAAAAAGAATCACAATAAATGATTTTTTCACTTGCATAGAATAAATAATGATTTATCTTTAAAAATTGATGTGAGCATTTTAGTATTTAAAAGATTCTGTTTCTGGTAATTTAACTTAAAAACTATTAAAATGATTCAAATTTTACTAAAATCTGAAAATGTTATTTTCCTATTAAACTATTCTGCTGCCAAAGAGAAATTCTTCCTCTAAAAAGATGTCCCTGGGAAGCTGAGGTCAAGTTCACTGACCACATCCCTGATGCCCCTCTGGCCTCTAAAACTAGGCAGGCCAGGACTGGACTCTGAGCTTTGGCCGTTTGAGGAAGACAGGGACAGCAGGAGCTGCTCCTCCAAGAACATTTTAATTAACTTATTTATTGAGATAGAGTCTCACTGTGTTGTCCAGGCTGCTCTCAGATTGTTGGGCTCAAAAACCCTCTTGCCTCACCTCTCAAGTAGCTGCGACTACAGGCATGTGCCACCACCCCAGCTTCTAGAACTTCTTAACTAGGGCCTGCTCTGCTTTAGTTCAACCCAGTGAGTGAAGGTATCAGAGAAAAATGTAAAATGCTCTCTCAGCTGCTCCTCTGAAAATTCTCCCATTGACTCTGCCAAGCTACATTACAATAAAGGGCATTTCACTTTAAAATCATAGGTTGATAATTGTCCATTGCATGGGCATAAATCGAATATTCTCTACCTTGTACATCACATTCTATTCATTTTATTTTAGTAGAGAATAACGTAAAAATAGATTAAAAATCTCTTTTAAAAATGTCCTTTTTTTCCCCCAAGGCCTGTCCTGGCAGGTGAACTTGTCCTTGGTAGTTATGTAAGATTTTGCAAGGATTCTGCGCCACTGAAGCACTGGGTCCAGAATGTTGTAATTAAGACACATTTTGATACTTTTTCCCAGTTCTGTTAAGACCACCCATTTCCTCCCCCTCTAAGGCATCAGCAGGGACCCCTACATCCCATGTTTCTACTAAATACATCCAACCCTCTCTGATTAGGAAGAAGCTGGGTGCCTAACCCATGAGTGAGGTCAGTCTGGTTTTTCTCTTGGGTTTTTCTCCAGTCAGGTGGTGGTGAGACTAGAGACATAAGGTCATGTGTGGTGAGAATCTAGGAGAGCTATTGGGGGCCCTGCCAGGGACAAACATGTAGACATAGTCAGTCTGCAGAGAGGGTCTGGACAAGGCACAGGAAAGAGAGAAATGCAGGTGAAAGAACCTGTAACCCCAAAGAAGAGATGCTGATTCCCAAAGACTTTTCACTTCCCAAGTCTAATTCCCCATGGGACTTGGCTGTCCTTCCTCTTTCGTATTCCATGAAGAGCTGCTATATAAGAAATTCTCCCCTACATAGCCAGAATGGGTTTGTTTCTTTCAATCAAATAAGCCTAAGGCAGAGTGAAGCCATTGTCTGTTAAAAATTCTACATGTCTAATTCCATCCATAGCAAGGGAGCATTTGATAATGGCATCTTCTCTGAAATGCTTCTGTCTAAGATTTGTGTTCATTCTCCTGAGACTACCGACATTTAAACTTGATGTTAATTACAGAATCAAATTACATATATACCACCTTAGAGAAAGTCAGATCATCATATTTTCTGATTCAATCCCTTTGTAGAGAGTGAGCTGTAAAATTTATGACTCATTTTACAGTTGGCCTACTCTTTTCAATGTGAAGATGCTCCATTTTCCTTGATGAAGAAGAACAGGCAGGAGTTGAATAGCTTTGCCTGCGTCTTGGCATCTATTAACATTTACTGCCTTTTCTTTTCTTTTTTATCTTCTCCTTCCAAACACTACTAAAAAAGCCCCGTCCTTCCATACAGTGCTAAACAAACTCTGGTGGTTTTATCCTTTTTGTCAATCTTCAACTAATTTGGACCCAGCACACAACTATTTCACATATGTTACTAGTTGATTTATCTTTCAATCTAAGGGGCAAGGTAAAAGGAAAATGAATTTGGGAGAATATAAAAACTTTCTTTCAAAAAGTGTGGGTCTGAAAGACAGGTAATAAAAATAATTGTGGTATATAGAGGACTTAAGAATTCACCTTGTGGAGAAAGTACTCGTGACTATACAGATTTTAAAGAACAGCCCTGTAACCAAGTAGAATAGCATAGAATTTCTTACATCATTTGCCTTTTCTTAGGTTTCTTAAACTGAGATCTTTCACAGTCAACGTGTATAGCATTTTGTTGTTGTTGTTTTTAGGTGCAGTCCATTTTAACAGTCATAAATTCAGGTGCTTCCAACCTTGTCCTAGTGGACACAGCCCCTGTCTTCCTTTGATTACTTTTCTTGTGGATGAACAGCAGTATAACAAGAACAGTAAACTTGACTGTTGCAAGCACAGCCTTTGTAGCCAAACTTCCTAGTTTTGGGTTCTAGCTTCACCACTTAATAGCTATGTGACCTTGAAGTTACTTAACCTCTTTGTACCTCAGTATCTTCATATATAAAAGGGATAATACTAGAACCTGTGTTACAAGAGGACAGTGAAAAAATGAGTCATGGTGTACTTTTAAGTGGTCAGTAATATCAGTTGCTGTTGTTAGGTGGGTGTTTAAGTATTATTATTATTTGAGCAATTGCTGGCTTTAAGGCATGATACTAATTGTATGAAGGATAATAGAAAGTTTGAGTCATAATTTTCCCATCAGGAATGTACTATTTCCACTTGAGACATAAAAGAAGTGAGGAGCAAGTGCCCTCAGTCAGTTATGGGTGTGAATTATAGGTTTACTTCTTACTAACCTAATTACTGGGGCTGGGATTTAGCTCAGTTGGTAGAGCACTGCTCTGCAGTCTCTGAGGTCCCGAGTTCAATTCCCAGCACTGCAAAAATGGGAGAAGGGCCTGGCAATCCACTCCCGAGGCAATCCTGAAACACTCAGCCATTGAAAACCCGATGAGCGTCGCTATGAGTCAGATACTGACTCGATGGCACCTAACAACAACAACAACAACAACCTAATTACCTTCGGCAAATTACTCAACATCCCCAAGCCTTGGTTTGCTTATCTAAAATTGCGGCTAATAATAGAGTCTACCACATCATAAGCACTGAAAGTTAATTATGTACACAATGCATAGCAGACTTGAAGATTCAAATGACTATCTATGTCATCAAATAAAAGATACAAGGATTTTGAAAGTAAAGCATCATGCCTCAGTTTCCCCAAAGTAATTGACAATAGACAGAAACACAGAATTAAGCAAAGGCAGATTCACTTTTCCATCTTCTGTAGAGGCTCTCAAATAAAGATATCCTCTCAAATCACCACCTTATAAAAGGAAGTAGGGAATGTTGTTAGGTGCTGTTGAGTCAGTGTCCGACTCATAGTGACCCTACATACAACAGGCGAAATGCTGTTTTCAGTGCTTCTCTGCTATTCATAGGGTTTTCAATGGTGGATTGACTTTTACAGGGGGGTTGCTGGGTCCTTCTTGCAAGCCTACAATATCTGGTGTTCCCAGGTGGTCTCCTATCCAAGTACCACCAGGCCCGACCCTGTTTAGCTTCTGAGATCTGATGGGATTGGACACCACAATGCTATGGCTTCAGGCCAGTATATATCTTTTTTCCTCTTGATTTTTTTCTTGGTTTTATCAGTATTGTCTAGGTATGGTTTTCTTTTGTATATTCTGGTTGGGGTTTATGTTTCTTAAATCTGTGGCTTAATATCTTTCAATAATTTTGAAAAATTCCCAGCCATTGTCTCTTTATACCCTTACTCTACCCCATTCTCTCTCTTCTGGTCTTTTTTGTAGAGGATTACAATGCCACACATATTAGACTTTTCACCTGTTCCATATGTCTCTTATACTCTTTTGTGTATTTTCCATCTTTTGCCTCACCATGATTCAGTAGAAATATTTTCTTCTGACTTATCCAAATCTTTTTTCAACTGTGTCTTTTGTTGTTGTTCATAGGTGACATTAAGTCAGGTCCAACTGACAGAGACTCTCAAATGGTTTTCCATGGCTGATTATTATTTTGGGAGTGGACTGCTACATCCTCCTCCCAGTTATGCAGTGCTGGGGATTGAACCCAGGTCCTCAGAAAGCAGCACTCTACCAACTGAGCTAAAACCCAGCCCCCAACTGTGTCTAGTGTGTTACCAAACCCATTCATTGAATTCTAAATATTCTAGAATTTCCTTTTTACTTTTGTGTGTGTGTGTGTGTGTGTGTGTGTATGTGTGTGTGTGTGGTACTGGGGCCTCACACTTGCATGCTTTGCAAGTGCTGTACCACTGAGCTACATCCCCAGCCCATATTTTTACTTTTTCTTTTTTTTTTTTTTGGAGACAGGGTCTCTCCAAATTACGCAGACTGCCTCTGGTCTCAAACTTGCGATCCTCCTGCCTCTGCCTCTTGAGTCACTGGGATTACAGGCATGAGCCACTGTGCCCAGCTTTTTACTTTTAAATTTTGTTTTAATTTCCCATTCTTTGCCAAAATTTCAAATTTTTAATTTCTTTTTTGTTTTTTTCCAATCTTGGAGATCAAACCCAGGGCCTCATGCATGCTAGGCAAACACTCTACCATTTAGCTGCATCCCCAGTCTGATTTTTAATTTCTTGAATATATTAATCATAACTTTAAAAAATTCTGCTGGATAATATCTATATCCCAATAATGCAGGACTATTTATATCATCCTCTGTATTTCTTTCAATCTTAAGTTCGAATATGCTTGGTGGTTTTAAATTGCATGCCAGACATTGATAGAAAATATTTTGGGATAACTTAAAGCCATAGATGATGTTATCTTCCTCCAGAGAGGGTTTGTTTTGCCTTTGGCAAGCAGCTGGGATAGGTTAGTAGCAGAGGAGGCAACTCATCAGTCAAGCTGGGTCTTTGTGAGGGTGGCCCTAGTTTACCAACTCCTACAGCATATCATTTTAGGAATCCAGTTGAACACCTGGGGATTATACCAGGATCCATTCTCTCTGGTAAGCTCTGGAGGCTAATTTTTCTTTGTTTTAAATCCTCAGTCCCACACACCTGTTGAAAGTTCTGCTCAGGAAACTCCCTCTCAGATCTCACTTTGTGATCTGGCAGTTGACAGGAGGGGAGGGGCAGTACAAGGTCAGGTTCACATCTTTGGGCCTCCTTTCTGTCCACATCTGTATAGCACCACCCTGGTTCCTCAGGGCCTAGGTAGCTCTTCTAGTTGTTCTCAAAGGCAGGGTTGCTTCAGAACATCCTCATTTACCACTGCTGGGAGCAGAACTCTTGCCCGTGTTTTTGTTGCATATCTGATAATCTTGTATAGATTTCAAGTGCAGATTTCTATAAAGATAAGTGATACTGTTCCAAACAGCCTGCCAAACAGACTTTTACAGAGGAAAATGGGTTTAAAAGGCATGAACAGGTCAATGGAAAAAGCTGGAAAGATTTCCAAGGAGATCCAAATCTTTACCACAGATGGCAGGAGGAGCAGATGCTTCATGCTATAAATCACATCATGAATACCTTGAGGACTCCTGTGCCTACCCTTTCAGGAAGTTCCTGATGTCCTGGCAAGCCTTTATTCCTGACATTTACTTTGACTCTCCTTTTCTCTGGCCCATCCTACAGGCATTTTGGATGAGTAAAAGAGATTTGTTACCATAAAACAACAACAGCATGGTGGCAAGCTGGTTTTTGTTGTTGTTGAGAAAACTAAACCATTCTAGATGACTGTAGGGATGAAGCTAGCTTCAACCACAGCCTTAAAGGGTTGGATAGGATTAGATCTAATTCAGTACAATACACAGTAGAGTTATGTGAGAGACACCTATTCAATTATTTATTAGAAAAAATAAATCTCTCTTCTATACCTAAAACACCATACTGAACACTAATGTACAGTATGGATTTTTGGTGTTAATGATAGGTTAATGTGTTGTTTGTTGCCGTTAGGTGCCATCAAATCAGGTCTGACTCATAACGACCCTATGTACAATAGATAGAACACTACTTTGATCCTGTGCTGTGCCTGGCACTATTGTCAGTGCTTCTCTTCTATTCATAGGGTTTTCAGTGGCTCATTGTTTCAAGAGTGGGCTTCCTAGTCCTTCTCTCAAACCCACAGCACCCGTTATTCCCAGGCTGTCTCCCATCTAAGGACTAACCAGGCCTGACCCTGCTGAGCTTTTGAGATCTGATGAGATCAGATGCCACACTGGTATAGCAACAACGATGTCAATGCAGACTCATCAATTATAACCTAGTACTTATAAAGTACCAGGCTGATAAGGAGATGGTACATGTGGGGCAGGGAGCATATATGGGAAATCTTTCTACTTTCTGTTCAATTTTACTGTGAACCTAAAAATGCTGTAAAAGATAGTTTTTATTTATTTTAATTTTGTATGCATGTATGTATGTATGTATTTTGTGGTACTGGGCTTTGAACCCAGGGCCTCGCACTTGCATGCTTTGTGATTGCTATATCACTGAGCTGCACCCTCAGCTCATTTTTTTACTTTTTGAGACAGGGTCTCACTAAGTTATGCAGACTGCCTCTGGTCTCAAACTAGCGATCCTCCTGCCTTCCCTCCTGAGTCGCTGGGATTACAGGTGTGGACCACTGCACCCAGCTTAGTTTTTATTTTTTTAAGTGGCTTCCAGGAAGCTAAGATTTAAATTCTCTCACAAAAGTTATTTTAACTCTCAGAGTGGATTAGCACATGTGTTCTCCCCCCACTCACTCTAGGCTTGATTTTAATTTTGTTTTAGTACCCTTATTTACTATTGCTATTCCTTGAAGTTCTTCTCTAAGCTCACTTTAGAAAGAAGCAGAACTAAAATAAACTCAATAAATAAAAAGATAAAATATAGACCCATAACTATTAACATGTGAGCTGATCTCAAAGTTGCAGCTTAGTTGTTTGCGTTTTGTTGTTGTAGTATTTCCAAGATTTCTTTCTTCTTCTAACACTGAATTCTGTTCACCAGAAAATCTTTAAATTTGTGATTGTACTATCTTTTCCATTATATAGGTAGTTTACCTTCTATATATCAGTTCACACTGTCCCCTTGGTTTAAGTGATAAAATTTGTCTCTCACAGAATAGATTGTCTTTCCCTAAATAAAGATGCAAAATACAATTTCAAAGTCTCACAACTTTTTGTTGGGAAGTTATCTATGTATAATCTAAATCAGTTAAGACTACTTTTATGTGTTCTGTCCCAAGTTGGAAAAGCTAAATACTATTCTACCCACAGCTTAAGCTTTCCCATAAATACTCCCTGCCCCACATGTATGATCTCCTTATCAGCCTGGTACTTTATAAGTACTTTATAAAGTATAAAGTACTTTATAAAGTACTTTATAAAGTACTTATAAAGTACCTGGTACTCATAAAGTACCAGGCTATAATTGGTGAGTCTGCATTGACATTGCTGTTGCTGTACCAATGTGGCATCCAATCTCATCGGATCTCAAAAGCTCAGCAGGGTCAGGCCTGGTTAGTCCTTAGATGGGAGACAGCCTGGGAATACCGGGTGCTGTGGGTTTGAGAGGACTGGGAAGCCCACTCCTGAAACAATCAGCCACTGAAAACCCTATGAATAGCAGAGAAGCACTGACAATAGTGCCTTGCAGGGCACAGTATAAAAGTAGTGTTCTATCTATTGTACACAGGGTCGTTATGAGTCAGACCTGACTTGATGGCACCTAACAGCAACAAACAATACATTGACCTATCATTAACACCAAAAACCCATACTGTACATTAGTGTCCAGTATGGTGTTTTACATTCTACTGGTTTTGGAAAACATATAGTGACACACATCCACTATTACCATCCAGAATAATTTTACTGCCCTAAAAGTCTTCTGTTGTGCCCATCTATTCATCTCTTCCTCCTTCCAACTCTGGCAACTACAGATTTTTTCTTAACTGTCTCCATAGTTTTTTGGTATCCATTTTAGAAAACAAAATTTCCTCAAAAGACACAAATTTTTTCTTGGCCCTACATTCTATAAGAAACTAGTTACCTTATAGGTTTAAGATAGACACATCTGATAGCATCCACAATATTTTCCCAGAAAGTACAAGTGCAGATCTTATTTGACTATTTCTTAAACAAACTCATAAAAGTTAAAAAGTCTAGCCCTATAAGAGAAGAGTTTTCTGGGTCCTAAATTAAGTCCAAAAGACTAACTTGATCCATGGTTAATATTTGGGAAATTCAGGGGAGTTGATAGATAACATAGCTCCTCCCTGGACTGGTTTCCATAACTGTCATTTATTTTAACAAGGATTTTAAAAGCACTAAATTTTTGCCTAAAGAACTGATCTGTGTTGTTTGAGAATTGATCCCTGTTTTAGAGATTGAAAGAGTAGGTTGGCAATTTACTGGGAAAGGTCAAAAGCTTAACTAGTACTTCCCCCATGTGGCAGTGGGATGCAAGGGTATTTCAGGCAACTTTGAATTAGTGCAAATGCTTTGATAAAAGCTCTGGAGGTTCACAACACAGCATGCCAGACCTGTTTTAGGGAGTAAAATGGTAATGCAAGTGTGTGCAATTCCCTATCTTGGGCATTCAGGAAAAACCTGAATAGAGAAGTATTTAGTTCCTTCCAGGAAAACCTCCATAGAGTTGAAAAGCAATCAGTATTTGTTAAGTATTTACTATATGCACCATGGGCTATGCTAGGTACTTTATGTAATTTACCTAATTTAGTTGAGTGAGTTACATATTACAAATTCCCAGATAAACATATTGACTTGTTATATGGTGAGAATCATTGACTAAATGAATTTTGGATAATGATTTTCAAGGATAATTTTTGAGCAGCATCAGAATTAATGTTCAGCTTTCTTTAGTAGTAATGAAATACTAAGTTCACTGGTTTCTTGAGACCATGGCAAAGATAGTGCTATGCATTCAACTTAAAGTTTTCATTTTTACCCTTGACACTTTGGGAGAAACATTTTCCACTCTTGCAGTTAAGTTGAGGCTATGTCACTAGGTAGTGGCCAAAAGCATGTCACATGTCCCCCAAGTGTGATTGCCTGGGCTCTTTCTTTCCCTTGTCCATGTGGCTACATGAAAAACCCAGGAAGAGAGAACTCCAGAGGGAAGGAGCCCAGATTCCTGAGTATGAAGTTGCAGAGGATCGCCCAGGAGACCTACCAACCTACATTAAGCTTTGCACTAGTGAGTTACAGAAGATAGCTTGATATTGCCATTCTTAGTTTTGTGATACTAAAAATTTAGTGTACAGAATACTCTTCCTGTATTCATAAATAAAAACATGAATCAAAATGTTGTAAAATTTGTATGAGATAACTAACAGCTTTTAAAAGGTTAAAGGATGGGAGACCCAATATAATTCTGTTTTATAACTCTTGAATTTGTTGTTTGGCCATTCATGGCCATTTTAATTCTTCTAGTGATACTCAAATATAATCAATTAGCTTACAGAATATTCTTTTTTTTACATAGATTTTGTTTTTTGTTTTTTGCAATAGAATTTTCTTTTGTTTAATGTTATCCATGCTGGCCTCAACCTCCTGGGCTCAAGCAATTCTCCTGCCTCAGCCTCCTGAATAACTGGGATTACAGGCATGTACCACCATGTTAGACTCCAATAGATTTTGTTTTATTTATTTTTTGGTATTTTTTTTGTAGTACTGGGGAGCTGTACGCAGGGCCTTTCTCATGCTAGCCAAGTGTTCTACCATTGAGCTGCACCCTTAGCCCCTCATTTTGTTTTTTATTTTTGAGACAGGGTCTTGTTAAGTTGCAAAGGCTGCCTCTCACTTCAAACTTGTGCTCCTCCTGGGTAGCTTGGATTACAGGCAGGCACCATGGCACCTCTCTTCCAATAGATTTTAAATGACTATTTTGGTCCAGTTATATAATCATACCATTGACAAATAATGAGAAATGGCCTCTTAAAAAATTTTATATTCTTCTTGTGTAATTGCATCAAATAAGATTTCCAGAATATGCCAAAATAAAACAGTAACAAAAGCATCAGCACTCCTAACATTAGTAAGAATTCTCCCAGTATTTCTTCATTATATAGTATTCTGGCTTTTAGTTTGAGATATAAATCTATCATGTTAAAATCTGCTCTAGTCTGCTAGTAGTTTTGTTTTGTTCTTTGAAAAGAGGTCACAATAGTTCTGACAACAGGATCTGTAGCACTCTCAGTTCCTTGTAGGTATAAGTAAACAGTCAGGCTCACAAGATTATCATGGTCACATCTGACACCTAGTTACTCTGAAGGATATAGGACAGCAACCACACTTTTCCAGCATGGTACTATCGGGTGCCTCACCTGGCACCAGAGTTCAGGTGAAAAATGTAAATCACTTTACACAGGTGTGAAATTGCCAGGGCATAGTAGCTTCATGTCTGGCTGCAGCATCTCTTGTGATAATCCCACAGACAGAGTGTCCAGGGTCCCTTCAAGGGATATGGATCAGAAAAGTCACTGCACATGGGAGATCCAATGTAATCATTTACTGTCAGGTGTATGCGGCTGTCCCTGAATAAATGCAATTTTCCAAACAGGGAGCCATTTTTACCAGCAACATAGTTCACATGCACCCTTATCAGGCTGCCAGGGGAAAGAAGCTAGAACGTTAACAAAAGGTCAAATTCTCATGCAGAATGTGAAAGGAGTTTGTTAGCTCTTTACCCACACAGGAATCTTTTATCAACTTGATTATAATGGATTCTTTCCATATGTTCCTAGATTATACTTGCTAATCATCTATTTAGGGCACTTGCATTGGTATTTGTATCTGAGAGGAGCTGTGTGTTTGTGGATGTGTGAAGAGGCTTTTCCTCTGATTTAAATACCAATGTCTTCATGGAAATAATTTTTAAAATCCTCCTGTCTTGCTTTTTTTGATATTTCAGGTGAGTATAGCATGGAATTATATATTCTTTGAAAGGTTGAAAGGCAGTTCTTTGAGATTTACCATCTTATTTGAGAGTTATTGGTTATTTTAGGTTTTCTATTTCTCAAGATAATTTTTTCAATTCTTCAGTATCTAAATTATATTCCTCCTTTTTATTCCTATATTTAGGTATTTGTTCAATCACTTTTTCTTGCTAGACAAGTTAGTGTTTTAAATTGTTTAATAGTTTTTTTCTCTCAAGAATCAAATCTTACATGTATTTACCAATTCTATTGCTGTTTTCTAATTCATTTACTTACACTTTCATTGTTACTGACTCCATCCTGCATTCTTAGTTTACTTTGTCATTCTTTTTCTAATTCCTTATGTTGAATACTCTATTGTCACTATTTTTTATCAACATAAATGCTGTTTGTAAGATGTGGTCAAGTCAAATCTGACTCATAATGACCCCATGTACAACAGAACGAAACACTACACAACACTGGGCTATGCACATGATCTTTTTATATTTGAGCCCCTTGTTTAAGTCACTGTTTCTTCTCATTTTGAGTCATACCACATCAGCTAAAGGAGGTCCCAGGGACTTTACTCCATTCTCCTCATTGAGGTTGACTCTACTTTGAAGAGGCAACTCTTCCCCAGTTGCCTTTTGAATGCCTTCCAGCGGGGTAGGAGTAGGGTGGGGAACACTCATTTTTGGGCACTATATTTGACAGTGCTTTCTGCTATTCATAAGTTTTTCAATGACTAATTGTTTCAGGAGTGGGCTGGCTGGTTCTTCTCCCTAGTCTGTAAGCTTAGCTGAAACTTGCCCATAATGGATGGCTCTGATGTTATCTGAATACTGGTGGCATAGCTTTCAGCATCATCACAGCAACACATGAGCCCCAGGGCACAACAAGCTGACAGACATGGGGAGAATATAAACAATAAGATTTGAAGTTTCCTGTGAGTTCAACTGTAGCTATATGTAGATAGCTACATGTAGTGTTATCTTTACTTTCTAGATATTCTACAGTTTTATTTGTTATTCCTAATTTTTTATTTTGACTTGAATGCTAAATCTAACCTTACACTTTCTAAAGTACTTTGTCTTTACAGTTATTTTTTCTCTCTGAGATAATTCTATCAGCATATAAATATGCATACATATCTCTATCCTTTAAAATTCCTCAAAAGACCTCAGCTCTCTCTAGCTACAGCCCTATTTCTTTGCTTCCTTTGTCTCCATTTCCTCACCTCTTCCTTTTTTTAATACAGTAGAATCAGGCTCTCATCCTCACCATTACACTAAAACTATTCTTATCAAGATCACCACTAATCTTTGTCAAATCTGAAGATCACTTCTCAGTCCTGACCTTAACATCTCCACAGCCCTTGGTATCTCTGGTCACTCTCAGATCCTTCTTGAAGTCCTTTCTCCTGCTGGCTTCTAGGACAATATGCTCTCTGAGTTTCCTATTACACTCATATCTCTCCCTTGTCAGGTTCATTTTCTTGATCTTTCCTTTCCTTGGTCAAGTTTAAGTTTTGGAGCACCCCATGGGTCAGTCCTTCATCCACTTAATTGTATTTCTCCCCTCCATTCTCTTTGTTCTACAGCTATAGTCACTCATTCTCTTCCAGTCCCAGGGATGTAAATATGATTTGTGATTATCAAATTTATTAATACCACAATCCTAAAACTCTCCTCTGAGTTCCAGAGTTTCCCATCCCACAACCTATTTGACTTTTCCATTTGGATGTCTATAGTATTTCACACTTCACTTGTCTATGGTGGAGACTATTCGCTGATCTCCAAATTCTGCTTTCCCTTTTTCCATAATGATAAAGAGAAGGTTGGACACAGGACTAGGCCATATTTTTCAGCCTCCTTTGCCTGTGTGTATGTGGCATAACCATATGATTTATTTATTTTTTCCAGTGAAGGTGAGTAGCAGAGACAGGTACTGTTTCTTGGTGCTAGTCTTTATGAGAACAGGTGCACTTAAATCATACTTTTTCATTTCCCCTTTCTCACTGTCAAGAATGGTAGTGATTAGAGTGATTATGATGGTAGCAGAGTCACTGTCACCCTGGGACCTGAATGACTGCATGGGACAGAGCTGCCCATTCATCTGACCACTCACCTCAGATTATTACATGATGAAGAAACAAGTTTCTATGTTGTGAAAGTCATTATATTTTTGAGTCTCATTGTTATAGCATTTTAACCTTTTACTTGAACTGATATAACAACTGGTACTACCAGGGATAGCTTAACAAAAACTTGCATTTTCTAATGGCCAGACAAGCATGTAGTTAGAAAGATAAGCAAGAGGGCAGAGTAAAATGTTTACTCTGATGGGATGACATTGGAAGGATGATATGATTGAATTGCAATTTTATATGTTATGTCTATAGCTGCTGTGTGCAGGATGGAAAGCTGGTGACATTTAAGCCACTTCATAAAGTCTTTACCTCTAGTATCTAGGAAGGCACAATGCATATCCAGATCAAGGGAATATAGTTGTGAAAAATGAAGATGTTAGTGTATTTTGCTGCTCCTTGTTGCTTACTAATGTATCATAAGAAAGAAAGAAGTTCAGGCAAGAACTAGTTGCTTTGTTGGCAGAAATGGAAGGAAATGGGAATATCCAGAAATATAAGGCCTTGCAAGGTTGAAAAAGGTAGTTGCTTTTATGTTCCAAGCATTAATACAAATGAAAGGATCCAAGCCTTGTGGCAAGGATCAGAGTGAGGGTTTTGTCCTCCCAAACTTCCCTATTGTTTCAGGGAGCCTTGAAGTGGCCTCTATTAAGAGAGTGAAGTATGAACACTGGAAGCAAAGAAACAAGGCTTAAGTACCAGGACTAGAAAAGACATTGGCTGTGGTTATCTACACAAGGAACTGACTAGAAGCAATTAATTCAGATATTTATTAAGGCTTTAAGGAAATCTACTCACCACAGAAACCATGAGTCTAACCTGAAACCGTCTGTCTCAGTTTCTTAAAGCCACACTTAGGCCTTCAAATTTGTGCCAGCTGAAAAAGGGTTATGAGTGACATACAGCCCCGAAGAGGGCATATGCTCTAACAATCATTTGTGATGTGGCACAAGATGATTTTGGACAATGTAGCTTCTCTAAGAGAATCAGGCTGTCCCAATCATCTGACCAAGGCACTCTGTCTACCACCAGAGCAGAGTCCCCATAACTCTTGCTCAGCTTTGAGTCAGGATTGCTGTGAACAAGCAGCTATGAGTATCCTTCTCTTAAAAGGAGATGTTAAAGGAGTAACCCTGTGCCTGTGTCACCACACTGCATGTGGGCTGGGAAGGCATAACTTGCTGGATGATTCGCAGGACACTATGAGTAGTCACAACCTGCAGCCGTACCACTGTGGGGTCCCATCCTATCAGATATCAGAGGCTAAGCAGGGTCAGACATGGTTAGCATTTAGATGGGAGACCACCTGGGAACCCAGGTACTGTAGGCTTGAGAGAAGGAACCAGCAACTCACTCCCAACAACCAACCAATCATTGAAAATCCTATGAATAGCAGAGAAGCACTGACAATAGTATTTCATGTGCTGTACGTAGGGTCACTATGAGTTCTACACCACCAACAAATGAGTAGTCATTTCAGAATTTGCTGAAGAAAATAAATTCATTTTGCTGTACCCTTTGTCTGGATGCCACCAACATCAACCTTGTGTGGCTCTTTTCCTCATTTCGTTTAGAGTCTGTTCAAATGTCACATCTCTACAGATGACAAAACCACTCAATCAAAAATTTCACCCTCTTCTCTATCACCTTAACTTTCTTTTGTCTTCTCTTTATACCTTTTTCTTCTCTTCATACCATTTACTGCCCTGCACCCTTAATGGAATATAAACTCTTTCAGGGCAGGACTTAATCTTACTCCTAGCTGAAATCCCAGAACCAGTAAATAGCTACTACATTGTAGGCACTTGCTAAGTATTCATGGGGTGGGGTGGAGACTAAATAATGAAGACCTTCTACTCTCCAAAAGTTTGAACTTAGGTTTGTTTGATCCTATTTTGTTATATATCTGTATCACCCTGTATCCAGTGACAGACAATGGTTTGTGAGAAAACTGGGATTAGTACTTACTATGCAGTCAGTACTGGATTGAGCTCAGTTGGCAGAGTGCTGCTCTGTACCCTCTGAGGACCCAGGTTTGATCCCTAGAACCACAAAAATGAGAGAAGGATGTGGCAATCCACTGACTCCCAAAGCAATCCTGAAACAACCAGCCACTGAAAATCCTATGAGGGTCACTATATGTCAGACCCAACTTAGTGACACCGAACAACACCTAACCAAAAGTTTGTCCTACTGGATAAGTACAGTTATTGCTAAAAGCAAGGCATGTGATTTCATTCTTGCTTGTTTGTGTTAAGATTGAGATGGTGGGATGTAGCTCACTGTGGGTGAAGCTCACTGGTAGAATACTTGACTAGCATGTGTGAAGCATTGTGTTTAATCCCCAGCAAAAATATAAAAGATAGTAAATGTCCCTCCTGTAGGGACTCCACTGCTTTTTTTTTGGATAATCATGGGTGGTCATAACTGCAGCACAATAACCACCCAAACCTTGCAAGTCTTTTAGAGTTTCCTTACACCATGATTCAACAAAGACTGATATAATCAGCCAGTACTTACTCAAGGGACAAGCCAAAGTTCACCAAAGTTCACTTCTAGGAGTATGCAGTGTTGTAAAGCTCACTGGACAAAGTCCAATTCTGGGAGTATGCAATGTTTAGAAGCATATGCCACAGGAATGAGCCTAGCAAAGAGTCAAAAATGGATTTCTGGTGTCAGCTAAGCTTGATCCCAAAATCTAAGTGGAGATAGTCCAAATGAAGATGGAAGAGAGAGTCTTTTTCAGGCCAGAGAAAATGTATGGGGTGTGAGGAGGCATGAAAATGAAAATCATATTTTTGCTTCAAATATTCATCCCATTTTTACCCATCACTCTTCTTCTTCCTTCCCTTCTATCCCCCTTTTTTTTTTTTTTTTTTTTTTTTTTTTTTTTTTTTTTTTTTTTTTTTTTTTTTTTTTTTTTTTTTTTTTTTTTTTTGCCCGTAGCTAGTGCCTTTCCTCCAGTCATCCATTGCTCTAGTGGAGCTTATTTGTAAATCCAATACAGAAACCAACAAACAGAGAAAACAACTAAGAAGTAGCCATTGGGGTCTGGAATCAAGCCTACATTCACTGACATAAATTTGATTTTGTGCAGAAAAAATATTTTCACTCCTACATTTTTGGACTTCATTAGAAAGATCTGAAATGGATGACACCAAGCTGTTTGCCTAAAATAATGTCCCAAGCCTAAATTGGCATGGATATTTCCTGAGATTAAAATAGAAACTTGTTTTGCTAACAGAAAATAACTTGGAAATCAAAAAGTCATTTAAGTTGGAACCATTATTTTTCCTTTTCTTGCAGAAAATTCCTGTTTTTACACACACTGAGAGATAGGGATAGTAAGGTCACCCTGCCACAGAGCTTTCCATTAACAATCTGAAGTTGCAGAAACTTCAAAAAGAAAAGATGGGGAAAATTTTTGCTATGTAGCAAATTCATTCAACAAACATTTATGAGCACCTGCCAAGTACCAGGTGCTCTAGGCACTAAACAAAGGTACCTGCCCTTGAAGAGTTTGGATTCTAGCAGAAAGAAGACATATAAATGAGAAATAATCAGACTGTACAGAAAAATATGAGTAGAATGGAGAAAGTGCGCAGCCACAGCAGCACCACGGCATTCAATCCCACCTGATATCAGAAGCTAAGCAGGGTTGTTCTGCTTAGTCCTTGGATGAGAGACCACTTAGGAATACCAGGTGCTGCAGGCTAGGGAGAAGGACCTGGCAACCCACATCTGAAACAATATGCTTTTGAAAATCCTAAGAATAGCAGAGAAGCACTGACATAGTGCCAGGCATGGCACAATGTTGAGGAGTATTTCATTCTGTTGTACACAGGGTCACTATGAGTTGGTACTTAACAACAACAACAGCAAAGTATGGAGGAAAAAAAGTAGGACAGGGTAGGGAGCCTAGGAAGGGAAAGTTGTAATTTTAAAGAGTAGACCTACTTGGCTTCAGAGAGGTGACATTTGAGCAAAGAAGGAAGGGTAGGAGGGTGTGAGCCATGCAGATATCTGTGCCCAAGCAGTGGTAACAGCCAGTCAATTGTCCCCAAGGCAAGGGTATGACTAGAGGGTGTCTAGAAGGCAAGGAGGCCATGGACTAGAGAGAGGGGATAGGAGAGCCATTTAGGGTAGGCCTAAGTGACTTGATTGGACTCATGTTTTAACATGCATATGAGGATGTTGTTGTTAGGTGCCATCCATTCAGGTCCCACTCATAGGGACCTTCACAGGGTTTTCAGTGGCTGTTTCAAGATTGTTTCAGGAGTGGATTGCCACGTCCTTCTGATTTTTGCGGTGCTGGGGATGGAACCAAGGGCCTCAGAAAGCGCAGAGCAGCACTCCACTAACTGAGCTAAACCACCAACTAAAACCCTGCCCTCATATTAGGATAGTCGTGTATTTTCATTGGTCCACAGTGCAATAAATCACTATACTATTTACTCTGCAACAACAGAACAATGATTACATAAAATGGTTTCTAAATAATCCTCGCAGGATGAGGCACCCCAAGATTTCTAAGTAGTGACATCTGTTCCTCTGGTGGGCACTCGCCCCTAGAGAGGCAGCCCTAACCTAAGGGGCTCAGAGTTGAGCTGGCCAAGTTAGAAAGTCTGTACGTTTCTTTGTCAAAACTCGATTGGAGAGCCAAACATTTCTTTCACTTGGTCACAAAGTTTAAACTATGTATGTATGTGTCTTTGCCAACTGTGCGGGAAACCAATTCCCAGAGTTTGCTAAATTGTCCAAGTCCTACTGTGGTTTCCCTGAATGCAGACACTGCTCCGCCCAGCCCCACAAACATCTCCCACGATGGACTTCGGGGCCCTCCGGTGAAGCTGTGGTGAGCCCCTGCGGTCACCACCTGTCGGGGCGGAACCCCGGGCGCTCGCACCTACGCCTTGCCTCGCGCCCCCTTCCTGCGGAGCAGCCCTGCTTCCCCTCGCCCAGACCGGGCTTGCCCAGCGCGGCTGCCTTCTCGCAGCTCCCCCGCGAGGGGCCGAGAGTGCGGCGCGCGCCCCCTCCCGCCCCGGGCGCCCCTCCCCGCGGGCGGCGCAGCGGCCCCGGTAGCACCTCCCCCGGCAGGGACAGAGCCGAGCGCCAGCGAGCCACGCCGCAGACCCGTCGCAGCCGCGCGGTCGCGCTCTGCTAGCGCAGCGGCCGGAGGCGCCGGGTGCTGGGCTCGCGGCTCCCCGGGAGGGCGGCGGAGGCGGCGCGCCTCGCCGGGATCCCGCGCTCGGCATGGATTCCCTGCTGGTGCTGCTGCTCGCGGCCGCGCTCTGCCTGCAGGCGGCCGCCGACTTCGACGGGAGGTGAGCGGCCCGGGCGCCCTCCGCGCTCGCGGCTCAGGGCTCCGCTCCCCAGGTGCGGGGTCAGAGGGGCGACTCAGTCCCCGAAGTTGGGCTTCGCGGCAGGGGAGCTGCCGAGCGGCTCCGGGGCCCCGCGGCGCCCGGCTCGGACCCAGGGCCGAGGGCCCAGGGAGTTTCCAGCCCTAGGTCCCCACCGGGAGGCGCGGCTCAGCCGCCGGGACGCAGGTGACGCCCGGGACGTCTCTGGACGCGGGGCTCGCTCCGGATTCAGGGGGCGCTTGGTGGGGAAACTTCAGGCGCCCAGGCGAGAGCTGTCAGGGTCGCACACAAAAAGACTGGGACGAGCACGCGCGGGGCTGCAAGGGTACCCGTCCGCCTCCTCGCTGGGCTCTCGTGAAGGACCCAGGAGGAGGCTCGGAGAGCGCGCGCGTGGGAGTGGGTGGGGGAGCGGGACGCCGGGACCCGGCAAGCCGCCCGCTGCGTGCGTGCGTGCGCTGACAGGTTCCAGCGCCCGGCCCGCGCGCCGTAGCTCCGCGGTCCCCCGCCCCGCCGCGGGATCCGCCCGGGGTGTGCGAGGGGTGACGGTGCGGGTGTCTGTTGGGCGGGAGTGCTCGGTCCCTCACCTCTGCTCGACCACAGCGCTGACGGCTGCTGCTCCAAAGGTTTTGCCTGGGGCCACACCGGCACCCCGTAGCTTTTTTCATGCACCCCAAGTCCCCACCCCGCCCTCCATGTCCCTGCGAAGCCCTGAAGATGCCGCACCTGTTTTACCTGCAGTTTTGGGACTAATCAATTCCAGGATTGACTGGCTTTCTTGTACCTGGAGGGGGAACCTAGGGAAACCAGTGCAGCGCTGAGGAGGAAAAAAAGACGCTGCTGCTTGTTTACCACCTGGTGGGAGGAAATTGAAAGTTAGGGGGTATTTTGTATTTGGGGCCTGGGGGCAGAGATGCCAGGCAAAGTAAGGGGGAATTGAACGATAAAGAGGGTTTA
This sequence comes from Pedetes capensis, assembly GCA_007922755.1. Taxonomy (NCBI): domain Eukaryota; kingdom Metazoa; phylum Chordata; class Mammalia; order Rodentia; family Pedetidae; genus Pedetes; species Pedetes capensis. The sequence continues at coordinate 21,358 of VMDO01013367.1, forward strand.
AGGAAAAGTAGGAAGCAGCCAGAGGCTAAGCCTTTTATTTTATTTTTTTAAAGCAATTTTTTTCCCCAGTACTAGGGGTTGAACCCGGGGCCTTGCACTTGCATGCTTTGCAAATGCTGTACCACAGAGCTACACCTCCAGTCCTTTTTTTTTTTTTTTTTTTTTTTTTTTTTTTTTTTTTTTTACTTTTTGAGACAGGGTTTCCCTAAATTAGGCAGACTGCTTCTGGTCTCGAACTTGCGACCCTCCTGCCTCTGCCTCTGGAGTCGTAGGGATTACAGGCATGTGCCACCACACCCGACTTTAAAAGCAGTTCTATATCCACATTTGGGTATGTTGTGCATTTCTTGTACACACATTTATTAGAAACACCTGGTGGTATGCACGCAATCGTAATGTAACTTGTAACAGGTGTGTAAAGCAGCCAGTTAAAATCTCGATCTACTTAGAGGAATAAGCCATGTAGGTGTGAATGTAAACAAGGAAATAATTTCACTAATAACGAAACAAAGTGTAATCTAGGGAGTAAATCCCTATCCTGCAGTAATATACTTTCTTTAGGCATTATTTATATTAGAGAGAAAAATAATATGAAATGTTGATGCAAGCAAGTTTCAAACCACAAGGACATTTGAGATATTAGCTAAACTTTAAACTTTCCTTGGTTTTGCTTAGACTTTATTTCTAGTACTTCCCTCCACCCACCTTTGCTTTTTTTCCCCAGCTATATCTCAAAAAGAGCACTGTTTGATTTGATTTTTGAGGCATCTCTTCTTTCTGCCCCTTTCCCCATCTGCCCTTTATATTAGGCAGAAATTCTTCCTGCTTTGACAGGTCCTATATTATTTAATATTTTTCAATTTATAATGACAGTCAAAACTGACTTCCCCCAGAAACAGGAGTGAATATTGAGGAATCTGTTTTATTTCAGGCTTCTGAAACCACTCTGTGAATGGCAGTCTTGAGAATTCTTGGTTTTACCTGGTGCTGTTCCCAACGTGGGCTGGGATTTAGCTCAGTTGGTAGAGCGCTACTCTACAGTTTCTGAAGTCCAGGGTTTGATTCCCAGCATGGCAAAAGCAGCAGAAGATGCGGCAATCTACTCCCTCTTTACCCTACTTCTGTGTGTTGGGGCTGGGTGGGGTAAGGGGTGTATGTTCAATTCTCTGCACTTGCAAATTAGGTCATATCAGAACTATTTCTGTCAAGGTGTTTTAACCTTAAATTTCAGCAGGCACTAAAGAGTTTGTGGAAAATTCTTGAGTGTGGATTAAAACTTCTTCTAAAGTAATAGAGAAAATTATTTTTCTTGTCAAGTGTCGGTTGATTTTGACTTTGTTTGCTTGTTAGGTGGCCCAGGCCAATAGTGTCTTCGATTGGCCTCTGTCGATATGGTGTAAGGATTGACTGCTGCTGGGGCTGGGCACGCCAATCCTGGGGACAGTGTCAACGTGAGTATCTGGCGTGGGGACTTTGGTTCCCCGGGAGGTGGGGCCTTCCACTGGAGTTCCTGGCTTCATTCTCTGTAATAGAGGGCTTGTCGCTTTGGAAAAGGCTTGCTGTGCAGCTCTGATGTGGGTTTTCAGATACAGTCCCCAGCTCCTCCTCCTGCCCTTTTCCAACCTGAGCCACCTATGTTAAGGCGTCAGCTTTGTCATCCACAGAGAGGCACCAGGGTCCTGTTCCTTTGAGCGTTTGCCTTGATATCTCTGGCTCCTGTGTTCTCCTCAGCTTACTCCTTTCTTTGCTGCAGGCTCTGAGATGGGGGCAAGATAATAAGTCTAGACTGTGTTTACACTAAATAAACTCGGAACTTTAAAGTCCTTATAAAATCCTTACCCTAACTGTGGTAGAATATGGCCCACTATGGATCTTTTTTTAGAAGAGAGATTTTATTGACAGTGTTCTACATGGACGGCTCAGTATCATTAGAGAAAACCTCTGGGAAAGTTTCATTTGTAAGTTCTATAATTAATCAAAGTTATGTAACAGGTGCCAAATCAGAACATCAATTTCTATTATTTTGCATAGTCAAAATGGATATTTTAATGGTAAAATTCATAGCCACGTCGCAAAAATTTGAGAAATTTAGGAAATTTGTTTCCAAATGTTACCTAGATCTGGGTCTCAAACTTCTATCCTAGTCTTCCTTAGAACAAACAAACAGACCGACCTCAAATGATCATATACATTTCTGAGGCACCTTTAGAGGGCTGAGGGCCACATGGTGAGTTGATGGGAGCTACCACATGGGGAGAGATGCTTTATGGCTAACAAGGCAGCATCTGAGGGGAAGAGAGAAGGGAAAGGTTGGCAGTGGAGGAGACTGTGTCAGACTTGGGTTGGCCCTGTGTGTTAAGTAAATTGTTGTTGTTCTTAGGTGTCATAGAGTCCTATCTGACTCATAGAGACCCTCACAGGGTTTTCAATGGCTGATTCTTTCGGGATTGCCTCAGGAGTGGATTGCCACATACTTCTCCCATTTTTGCTGTGCTGGGAATTGAACCCTGGACATCAGAGGCTGTGGAGGGGTGCTCTACCAACTGAGCTAAATCCCAGCCTGTTAAGTAAATTAAAGGTCAGGAAGGTTAGGCATTTCCAGCATCCTAGGGCTCCTCTGTTTATCCTTAGCTGTGCAAGTGGTGGGGTGGCAGTTACAGATTGACTCTACTTGCACATACAGGCTGTTGTCTCTGACTGAAGATGTAAAGGTTCAGGAGACTGATGTTTGTCTACCTGTTATGTGCAAGCCACTAGGCTAGACCTTGAACACAGGTGGACCATTGCCTCCTGTTAAAGGGAAATGGTGGTAACTCCATCCAGTAAAGGGAAGAACTAGGCAAAGTTGCTGTGACCCCAATTCTATTTAGTCCATTCAGCACCATGTTTAAAGGACGACGGGCAAAAAGAAGTATAATACCTGATAGAATTTAGCCTCCTGCTAATTATGTCAGTGTCACAAGTATTTGCACAGCTGGAGGCCAACAGAGGTGAAATTTGATGAACCACCAGCCCGAAGAACCCGAGTGAAGAGGGGATCCTTCTCTTGGGCCAGTATCTAAACACATCCTTCCCAAACGAAAAATGAGTGGTATCTTTGCAGGAATGGAGTGAGGTTTCCTCCTTATTTGCTGCTGTAATTTGCAGGACACTCCTAAATCAAATGTTGATGTGCTTTGATTTCTGTGCATTCTCCTGACCCCACCTAGGACAAGACTACACTGGCAGGCTCCCTGTGCAGCAGTGGAGCGCACATTTCCTGAAGGCAGAGAATAGGGGCACCCAGGCCCTCCGCCAGGTGCACTACAGGAATTCCACGGAGAAAACTGGGACCTGGGAGAGGTTCATTGACTGTGGAAATCTCCTGGAAGTACCTCTAAGAGCTGTTCTAGTTTTCCATACCATTTGATTAAATTTCCTCTCTTATGCACTAGCCTGGCAATTCTGATTTTGAATGAGTACAGAGACCTTTTAAAGTTATAATGGCATTAAGAATCGAACCATCCAAGAGGTTTCCTAGTGTTTTGCTTTCTGCAGAGTAGCTTTCCGAGCAAACACAGGGTACCATTTATACTTTCATTTGGTTTCTAAAAGAATACAAAGTTGTCCAATATAGTATTCAATAGTGTTCCTCTGTTTTCATCTTGTTATTCAAGAATCTGAGGAAACGGCAACAGGGTGTGATTTGATTATTGAAATGGTAAGTCTATAAATACGTGTATGACCATTCTGCACAAGTCACAGTTTATCTTAAACTTGGTGGAAGTTTGAGAGCTAGCATAATGGAGAGGAAGAGGAAATCTGGTGCTAGACTGCTTGGGTTTAAGTTCCAGTTCCACCTCTCCTTGGCTGTGTGACCTTGGGCAAGTAATCCAACTTTTCTGTTCTTCTTTTTCCTCCTCTCTAAAATCTGTCTAAAATAGTGCAGAACCCAAAGACCATAACAAGATTTAAATGAGTTATACTTTGTAAAACAATTGAAACAATTCTTGGCAATGAGCAAATACTACATGTGTTTGGTAAAGCTGAAGAAATATAAAGGCATACTAGTACTGAGACAGTGTTGTGGGAAGGACATAACCTATGCTGTCAGATTCACTGTTCATTAGCCAAGATAAATGTTCTTCTTAAATCTATAGGGCCCAAATTAGAAATGGTTCCAGGGTTCTCTGTTTCAATGAAATAAAATTCCTTTACATTACAAAAGGGCCATGTGGTTCTTCACCATTAACATTGAAGATGACAGTTGGAAAAATGAATTCAAAGATGGATATGTTCTTCCGTGTTTTATTTTTCCAGAATCTTAGATGGTCCAAATGTTTTTTGTCACTTCAGAGTTCTACCTGTCTTTGTTTTGATATAAACAAGTAGAGGAATGTGGGGGTAAGAGGTCAGCTCAAAGGGGTAGATCAGGACCACAAGAAGCCTTCTGGGATGAATGGACCATCTGAACACACCTGATCTTTGAAGAAAGCCTTTATGAAATAAAAAATTTTGTCATTACATTTATTAAAGGAAAATGCCTTACTAGTCTGTAATGATTAAATCTGGTAATGGATTATGTGTAAAAATTCCTAACAACTTCTAGGAAATTTAATGTGAAAATATTTTCGGCTTTCTGACCCTTAGATATACTCAGAGTTCTTTTCCATGAGGAGCAGTCACCCTTCCTTAGCGAAGGTACCCTTTTCTCTGTTCTTCTGAATGACTCACTTTGGAATTTTCCTTCAAAACAGCAGACAAAGCAAAGGAAAACTGTTCTTAACTATGCACAGAGCCTCTCAGTTTCTCTCTTAGAAGGGGCACTTGTAAGTGGAGGAAGTATTTATGCCCCTCTGTGCAGTGACACTTTGGTAGGTGTCCATTCCATTTGGTTGAGCCTTTGTAAGACATTTAGATCCAATAATCATGAGTCGGGTCCACATATCTATGTGAAACATGCCATGTTCCACTTTTACTTGCCATCCTTTTTTCTGGGGACTTGTTCAAGAGTAACGTTGCAGGGTCCCAGACTTGCTAAACCTCCACTTCTGCTCTCTATGTTTAGCCACAAAGCCACATTCAGCCGGGGGACTTTCCATCCTTTCCTCTGGGACTAAGGAAGAGCAGACCAGAGATGCAACCCAAATAGGCATAGAATCTGCCCTCCTGCTTCCTCTTGTCACACCCAACCGTCTCTCCCAAAATTCCTGTCCTGTGGGGAAAGCATGACCCCTTCCAGAAATAGACAGTTTGTATTTTCATAGTTCTTTGTAGGTCAGACCCTTGGCTTCTTTCTAGTCTTTGATGTTTTGTTTCATGGTCTTGACTCATAAATAGATCTCTTGCATGTTGGAAATTCAAAATTTTATTTTATAATTGTTTTGGGCTTTATTTTATTGAATGTAAATGTAACTCTACTGTTAAGTGAAATTTTCTTATGTTCACACTCCAGTGGTTACATATTTGCAGCGCACAGCACCTCAGACACTCAGAGATTATCACAAAATATTTCTGTTCTTGCTCTGTAATTATTCTGTTCCTTAACTCCATCATCTTAATGGCACATTGCATTTCAATTTATTAACTATTTCCTCCTACCAAGTGGTAACTTCATAACAGAGATTCCTTGGGGTTTGTATATTTCGTTTTGAAAGGCTATGTATGTTAGGAAAATGATTCTTAACTAAAAGCTAGATAATTTGGAACACCTGAGTTCAAGCCCTGACTCTGGTACCCAACTAGCTAGCTAACATTTTTTAGTTGCAGTATTAATTTACAAGGGCTGGGGCTTAGCTCAGTAGGTAGAGTGCTGCTCTGGGTGCTCTGCAGCACTGGGTTCAATCCCCAGCACCACAAAAAATGAGAGAAGGACATGACAAGCCACTCTCAAAGCAATCCTGAAAACAATCAGCCATTGAAAATCCTATGAATAGCAGAGAAGCACTGACATAGTGCCGGGCATGGCACAGTGTCTGGGAGTGTTTCTGTTGTACATAGGGTTGCTATGAACTGGACCGAACTTGTCAGCACCTAACAACAATTATTTTATGAGTAGATTTTCAAGGTGCATTTACAGCCCTAAATTCCATCTGAGAACTTTCTTAATGAAGAAAAGAATATAGACAATCTAGATACTGTATTCTTGTATGATTATCTTTTTGTTTACTTGGAAATTTGCCTGCATGTATGGCTTATGACAATAGCATTTTTGTTGGAAGGACTTTCTAGAGATGTGAGGAAAAATGCAAAATGCAATTAGTTTCACTTTCAACACAACCTCTCAACTTCTGAGTTCTTTGGCTGTCATTGAACCATTTGTGGTTTCAAAGGAAATGATGTGAATTAGGATGGCTTTGTATCCTTGATCCTTAAGACCAGAGGAACTGCAGATGTTTTGTTGTGTTTCTGCCACAGATTTTGGAAAGATGTAAAACCTACACCTACAGATTGGCTTTGTGTTATCAGTTGTGCACTTCATTTCCTACTGTGTCATCCCCAAAGTTAGTAAAGGCTACCGCTATAAAAAGGTCATGTACAGTGAAAATTTCATAGTCTTATCAGATTTAGATAAACTTAGTGAAACACGGGGACTGTAACAATTTTGACATCAAGTAATTTCAGTTGGATAATAAATATTATGGCTAATGGTTGTGGACATTGGAAAGAATGATGAGCAAGTTATTGAACTATTTCTTTCTTCATTTCAAATGAAAAGGCTTTCAGGTGAGGCAGGGATTTTTGGTTTATATGCCATGTTTCGCCTGCAGCTATAGCCCTGTGGCATCTGATCTCATCAGATCTCGGAAGCTAAGCAGGGTCAGGCCTGGTTAGTACCCAGATGGGAGACCACCTGGGAACACCAGAAGATGTAGGCTTGGGAGAAGGACCTGGCAACCCCCTCCCAAAAATCAATCTGCCATTGAAAACCCTATGAACAGCAGAGAAGCACTGACAATAGTGTTTCCCCTGTTGTACAGAGGGTCGCTATGAGTTGGATACCGACTCGATGGCATCTAACAACAACAACAACAACTCATGCCATGTTTAATTTCTTACGTGTATTTGGGTTCACAAACAGTCTTGTACAAGGAGCATGATTTATTAATTTTTGGTCCCTACACCTGTCATTAACTTCCTGTCTCTATTTACAAAATGATATAGCTTATATCTTTCTTTTATTATTTAGATTTTGAACACTCTCTTTAATCAAGAGTAAATTAGAACTTTTTTCTTCCCGATGCAGGAGATGGATGAAACCCAGGGCCTTGCATATACTAGGCTAGCCCTCTACCACTGAGCTACATCCCAAAGACCTTAAATTAGAAATTTTGGAATCAGCTTGGAAAGTTGCAGGTAGTGCTCCCTCCCCCTCACCCCCACAGAGAAGTTACTCCTAGTGGATGCCTTTCCATTTGTAGTCAACAACTATGGTGAATTCTGTTGAACGTGAACTATGTATTTTATTCATAAAGCAGTTTTATATACCTGTCGAATCATATGTACCCCAAGAGTAACAGAGAATCTGGGAGGAAAGGTGCTGTCCAGAGTCAGCTCAGAAATTGCTAACAAGGTTTTCAGGCCAGTTTAATGGAACTGAGCACAATGCATTGTCCTAGGTTTATTAGCTTCCTCCCCTAATTCTGGGGTGAGAATACAGAAACTGGTTTTTATTTTTTTTGAGGCGAAAATAAAAGCAAGGCAGTGGATAATTTTATTATTGCTTTTGGCCCTAAACCTGAATCTACAAACTTGTAGGAAGTGAAGTTTTTGATGAAGACTATTCAACTACCACTTCCCTTGAAAGGTTGTTTAAGAACACCATGTACTTTGAGTGACTTCAAGTGGTCTTGGAATGTGGATTCCAAGCTAAAAGCAATGTTGAAGAAGCTTGGCCTTTTCAAACAGGTAGTTTTTGAGTATGTGTAGTCTTCAAAGTTAACTTTCACAGAAATCACTTTATTCTTTCATTCTTTTTCCTGATTAGAACTGATCTTTGTAATAATGCTATTAAGACCAACTAGTTTCCTGAGATCCACTCATAAAGTTAATCTTAACCTTTATGGATTAGAAATTTTAGTACTTCACAGGCTGAGAAGTCAGGCCAAGGAAAAGGAAAGGCTTCAGTCTCTGTAAATTCTGCTGCTAGAGCTGTCTTCACTTACCTGCCACAGGGATATGCTACTTGAAGGTGCACGCATGTACTCACGGACCAAGGAGCAGCATTGTGACTGCTCCTTGGAAACGTGATCAGCTTTTGAAGCTATAGATGTGCGTTCCCACCCAGCCCTCCTCCTGCAGTTAGAATAATGTCCAACACTTCTATTTGGTGCTTTTTATCTATAGTGTTCATGGTCTATGACTTCTGTGCTTTTAAGGTGATCATCAGTGATGCTGAGTGATTCCATACAGTACCTCACAGTGAGTCAGGGAAGATGTTCAACATAAAGATTGGACCTTCACTGTTGTGGGAGAGTTGAAAGGGCTGGAAAGAAAAGTCTGGCAGCTTAACCCTCATTTCTCTCTCCACTATAATATATAGACATATTTGCCATTACCAATTTTATGCAGGTTTTAAAATTTTCTCCATCAGTTCTTTTAGAATATTTTTCACTTAGAAAAGAAAATGTATTCACTTCCTCAAATACTCCTCCTCAAAGAAATAAGTATTAGTGGGTGTTTTTATACCTTTGAGAAATATTTTACATACTTATATGTAACTTTATCTGTATTTTCTCTGCCACCTACCTCTTTTATGCAAATAAAAGCATACTATATAGACTACTCTGTATCTTGTTTCTTTTTCTTAACAGTATATCCGGAAAGTCTTTCTTTACCATCTATACATGAAAAGGCTTCTTACTTTCTTATGGACTCATAGAATTCCAGTGTATGGCTATATCAGTCTCTTATTGATAGACATGTATATTGGTTCTAATCTCTTGCTCATGTAAGCATCTCTAAACTAACCTTGAACATAATGTTGAAGAAATGTTGATTTACCTGTGTTCTAGTATTTCTACTGGACAAATTTTTATAATAGGGTGATGGCATATATGAGATATGATCAGAAGATATGGCTTTGATCATATGTTTAAATGTTTAAATTTTTAAAAAATTACAGTAAAAGACACATTGCCATCAGTCCCCCTGAAAATCCTTCCCCTGGCTTCAAAACTTCCAGAACTGCTTCAGAAAGTTATGAATGATGGGATAAGTATGTTTGAAGCCAGGGGCTGTGTGTTGAGGAGAGTTAATACCAATGTGTCTTTTACTGTAATAAAGTTTTAAATTTAAACATTCACCATTTCTTTGGATCACACCTTGTACATTTATTGCTTTGATCAAAATGGCCGGTGGTTTTTAACTTGGTAGTGAGTAGTTAAATGGGAAAGTCTGGATGGCAATGTTGACTCAAGGCTCTAACAATTCCGTATCAACAGTCTGGTCTGGTGCTTGATCTGATGCTCTGGTCTCTACTCTTTACAAGGAAACCTTCTGGCTAGACTGTTCCTATTTTTTATTTATTTCCCCTCAGACCAGTGACAACAGGCTGGAGAATGGAGAATGGGGTGAGCTTTTGGAGAATTGGAGAATGGGGTGAGCTTTGTCCATTTGCCAGAATCTCCTCCTAGCTTCCTGTCTATCAGTTGTCTATTTTTTATGGATGTGGAGTCCTTTTTACTTGTAAGAAAGATTCACATATTCTCTTAGGAACTGCTTAATTCATTGATCTTTTATTATCTTTTGACTTCATCTTTTTTATTAGACTTATTCCCTGTCGTTGTTGTTAGGTGGCATCAAGTCGGTGTCTGACTCATAGCAACCCTACATACAACAGATGAAACACTATTGTCGTGCTTCTCTGCTATTCATAGTTTTCAATGGCTGATTGTTTTGGAGGGGGTGGGTTGCCAGAGCATGAAATAAAAACCACTTTGTATCTTTTTTTTTCATGTAAGTACCAGTCCTTATCAGTTCATGTAAACCCAACTCATTCTTTTAAATGACTATACGATTTGCTAGTATATAGATGTACCATAAGTTGTGTACATTAACTTTGAATATATTATGTTTTTACGAAGTATACTACAATGAATGTCTGTGCATATATTACTATCGTTATAAACTATATATGGAAGAATTTTAAAGACATTGATTTCTTTATTAGTACAATAACTGAAGAGCTTTATTTTTATTGTTATAAATTTTCTTATATAAAAATGTAATTCAAAGGAGAATTAATTGTGATCAATATTACAGAGTGGAAACCATCTTTTCATCACTATTTTTGATTCCTTAGAAGTTACCTTAAAAGATACACATAGAATTGATTTCTTTATTTCCATTTGTTTTTGCCTATCTTGTTTGGAAAATAATGTGAATTACTTTCTAGGAACTCATACAGTAAGATAGGAAATAGAATTAAAAAGAACTAAAGGGAGAAAAAGGTAGGGATCAAAGATTTGGGGAGGAGGGTTATTAAAATGCAGATATGTAAGCCATAGAAAACTAAATATGCCTTATAATTTGGCTTTTATCTTCCAGTAACCAAAAGACAAAGAGAAGTACTATTACTCACATAATTCATGTTTGTTGGGAAGAAAGACAGTTATGTGTGTGTGTGGTGGGTATGGCTTTTGCTGTATGGTTTTTGTTCTGAAAAAAGACTCTAATATGGTCTGTTATAGAGTAGGGTGAATGATGGAGTAGATGGGGCCACAGCAAAACCAGTGGTGGTTTTTGGAAAGTTATTTTTTATAGAAGATCCTCCATGTAAGATGAAGCCCTTACTCTAAAAGTACAGTTTGTGGAAAGGTGGTCTAGATTTAGTTTAAGTAGCATTATCTTTTTACTTAGCTTTCTGATGGTTCAGCTTGATCCAGCCTAGAATATCCAGCTATGATGGACTCTGGATGGACAGTTCCAGGTCAGACAATATACTTTCAAGTTGGGATCACTGACAACTATCCTAAAGTTTGATGTATTATTTAATAGATTAAAGCCCAGTCCTTAGTTTTTAATTTTTAATTTTTAACCTACATATTTTAAAGATTAGTCAACAACTGAATTGTTATCTCGGGGCACTGTGAATGGAGTGCAGATAGGTGTTCCCTCAGCTCCAACACAAGTAGACTCTGCAAAGAAATCAATGGGAGATTTTTTTTAAATATCATTTTTGTACTGATTGGATATCAATATGCAAACTTATCACCAATTCTTTATAAATTTCCATGCAAACTCTGGTTTGGGGTAAGGAGGACAGGCACAAAAATTGCTTCTAGGTGTCATTTATCCTGATGTACATTGTACCCTAGGAGAATCTTTCTCTCAAAGAAAACAAAGCAACCTATAAAAACCTAAGTAACAATAATGACAAGATGGCTCAGTATATGTCCTGAGAGGGCATTATTCCAGTAAAGATCCTGTCTCCTTGGGAGAAACAGAAAGGTGTTTGAATCCCTTTCCTTTGGATACCAAGATGAAGCAACAATCTAACCTGTCTGAATTACTACCTTGGACCAACCCAGAGAGAAGATGGGAGTTAGTATTGCCGAGGCCAACATTTTCTACTTCTTCATGGGAGCAAATAAAAGATAAATTCTCAGAGATAATCGAACATAACTAAGATAGTTTAGCTTGGCAAAACATCAAAGTGGTGTCAGTCACTGACTACAACCTCAGAAAAGTGTTAGTAGTAGCATAGGTCTAATATGATTGGCAGTGCATCCTTGGGAACATAGCCAGGGTGAATTAGGTACAAAATACTTACTAAAATACTGGTGTGTTACAAGGTATGGCATTAAGTAATATCAAATATAAAAAATGTTTAATGTACTAAAGCTTCTTAAATTTTATGATTTCATCACTTAATTATGACTAGTGGATAAGTGAAACGAAGTTATGGTCCTAATAGCTTTCTTAACAAATTTCCTAAGAAAGCCAGCATAAAGGATAATATTAGAGTCTGGGCACAATAAGTATCATGGTGTGGGGCAAATATTGACAGACATCTATTTGTTCATTCCATATTATTTTATAGTTTCTGTGAGGAATTTTAGTTTTGATTTAGCCTGATAAAATTGTTTAAATCAACATGTTAAATTCTTAACTCTGATGAAAGCAAACACATATGAATAATTGAGATGATTGTTTAGCTTTAGAATATGCTCACTATGACTAGGTTTTGTTCCACCCCAACTCTATTTTATTGTTGTTGTTGTTGTTAGGTGCTGTCGAGTCGAGTCTGACTCATAGTGACCCTACGTACAGCAGATCAAAACACTTCCCAATTCTGTGCCAGGCACATGATGCTTTTTATGTTTAAGCCCATTGTTGCAGACACTGTGTCAATCCATCTGTGGAGGATTTTCCTTTTTTTCGGTGACCTGCCACTCTCCCAAACATGATGTCTTTCTCCAGGGGTTGGTCCCTCCTGACTACATGTCCAAAATATGGAGGTGACTATGTCCTTCTCCCATAACAGATAGGCTTGTTAAATGTTCTGTTCTCTTATATTGTGTTGAAGTCTGTTGTATTCTCCTGTATCTTTAGTATCTATGAATTAGTACATTGAAAGTTGAGAGATCATCTGGACTCTTACTTAACATGCTGTTCCTAGGGTCTGTTGTCCTAGATGTTAGTGTTATAAATGTGCTGAGTTGGCTATTTATCTTTGAACAGAGTTTGGCAGACTAATACCAACTTTTTTAACAATGAAAGATATAAAATTTAAGGTTGGGGTATGGAGAAATTTTAAGAGTTATTACTGTTTTTAGATGATGATTTGGGATGGAAAATTGAAGCACAGTGTCAGTGACGTTTCCCTTTCAGGCATGTATCTGGCATTTGTCACCTAGAGGAGGTGTATGTGTCCTGGTAGGCTCCTTGCTTAAGAGGCTATGTGTCTCAGTCTGACTCACATGGTAACTGCATCAGCCATCTCAGTCTATAGCATTTTATTATTTCCTTTCCAAAGGTTTTATTTGGCTTAACATTTGGGGACTTTATAATTCTTTAAAGTAAGTTGAACTATGCACAAGAAGATTGGTATACCTTAGGTTAAGAAGAAGGCTTAGTTTCTTTAGGTTTCTTATCTGTCATTTTCCTTAACATTGCCCAAAGCTCAGAATTGTCTCCAGATCCACAAACTTATCTTTAGCAGGCAAGAAAAGTTAATTCCTTAATAGTTTAGTTTTTCTAGTTTGGATGAGTCACAATTTCATAAAATTATCAGAGTGCTTATTAAACTTTTAACCAAGTAACATATGTAAGATCAGTGAGAACCCTCAGATGAACTGAAGCAGTGATTCTAGGGCAAATTGCAGGAGAGAATTCTAGAGTTGTAAGCTAAAACTAGGGCTGGGTTTTAGCTCAGTTGGTGGAGTGCTGTTCTGTGCTCCCTGAGGCCCTGGATTCAATCCCCAGCACCACAAAAAATGGAAAAAGGACCTGGCAGCCCACTCCCCAAACAATCCCGAAACAATCAGCCATCAAAAACCTTGTGAGTAGCAGAGAAGCACTGACATAGTGCCAGAGATGGCACAGTGTCGGGGGCATTCATTCTCTTGTGCATAGGGTTGCTATGAGTTGAACCCAACTCAACAGCACCTAACGACAAGTTATAACCAAGTGGCTTTGCTGTCAGTATTGTACATGTTTACTCCCCTGACTGTTTTATAATAGTGGTAGAGAAACATTATCAGGAGAAAATGGGACAGATTTTCCTATATTAGGTGCTACTAATGAATCCGTTTTAGAGTTTCTCACAATGCAGTAAAACCACATACAGACACAAACACATACACGCACACAAATGCATGTAGGGCATTTATTTTTGGCAACTTTACAAAAATTGTGCTGATGGTTGCCTACGAAAATTTCCTTATCCATCAACAGAGAATAGACTCCAAAAATGTTCTGCCACTAAGCTATCCTATGTTTAACATTTCATTAGTTGAAAATGTACTTTTGTATAGTTCTAAAATGTAAAATTGAAAATATGGGACATTGGCTAGAATTTTATGCTAGAAGTCTTGACAAGTGGATCTATTTATAACACAAAATTTACTATATCTATGGATGTCCAGACTAATTTATGTTAAGTAGGAAAACTGTGGCATCTTTGTTCTTATGACCCATTTATGTTAAATAGGAATAAACTATACAGCACTGTTTTGCTGCATGGTACTAATAAAGCTAGTTGGAAAATAATAATGTTTGCTATTCTTTAACCACTTGTTTTACCTTTGTTGAAAATAACTTAAAATATTTCCTGATAAATTATATTATTTGAAATTGGCAATGCTGAGTATTAAAGAAATGGTATCCTTTTATATTTTTTCTTTTTCACACATAATCATAATCATAAACACTTTTCCTTAATATGTGATCCAGAATGTAATTCATGTTTTGATTTATTCTCAGCTGTTTCCTTAGATTATGCATGATATGTTTCATTATTCTATTTTAATTAAAGTATCAACATCAAGATGTGGAAAGGTCTTTTAAAATTAAAAACCACAATAAAAACAACACCTAATTGTTATCAACTTAACCAACATAATAAAATATCTACCAAGCTATTGTAATCTGTCCCTTTAAAAATAAAGTAATAATTCTGGATCGATAGTTAGATTATTGCTTCGATTGAATCAAATTGGATTTGAAATATTTTTTTATTACCCAAGAGAAGGCTCCAGTTACCTCATTTTAAATAAATACACGAAAAACAACATTAGAGTGGATAGCTTATGTTTTAAAGAGAGAAGGCATTAAATCATCTCTCTCTTTACCTTTAGGACTGTAGGATGGTTGAATATTGACCCGGATTAGTAGTATTTCAGCTGTCTTCCCTTTCCTTTCATCTAACTGTGTTATTTGTGCATCTTCAAATAAAATGGCTGAGTTTTCACAATTAATTCTTGTTGCTATTGACTACCAAAGTAATACTGCAAGAAGAAAATGATTGACAGGGAGGAAAAATCTTAATATTGCCTCCCCAAAGTTGGAGAGAAAAGGGAATTTACAATATGTGAGAAACAGGTAAGTAACAATTTAAAACTACCAGGCCTTGTTACTAATTGATCAAGAGTTTGAATTTTTTTTTCAGATCTTTTGTCCCACACTCATTTAAATAAAAGGATACTGTCTCTAGGAACCAAAAATTAATATTCTGAAAATGAAAAATTTGGATTGGAAGATACAGTGTCACAAAAGGTGTGAGATATTTCACTAGAATTTGGACGGTAGAAGAATAGCATAAATTCAATTATTGGTTAATATTTTTGTTACAGAGTGTTTTTAATGACAAAATGGTGACTAAAATATTACTATTTTAAACATGTCCTAGATTTTTTTTTGTTTCAGAAAAGCACTGAAAATTGAATATGTGTAAGTCTCCGGGAATGTAACAAGTTGATAAATACCCAAGTCCAGCCTCCTTACAGAGAAAAGATCTGGAATTTCTTTTTTTGGACATTTGTTTTGCAGCTTTCTACGTCTTAAGGCAGAGAATAGCAAGGATAAGGTGCCAGCTCAAAGGTTAGATGAACATATTTCTTGAAATAACTTTGACTAATCTATGTCTTAAAAGGCATAATTTCTAAATAATAACTTTATAAAGCTATAAACAAAACATTAGATGTTTCTGAGTTGCTTTTTTGGGGAAAACTATATTTCTTAGGGATGTATTTATTCTGATTTTAATTGTACTGAGTTAATTTTAATTCAGTTGTTACATTAAAGTTTTCCTTTTCAGTTTATAACTCTTGTTTTATAAATCTAATAAATTGACCTCTATTCTAACCTAAAGGACAGTTTAGATTTTTAATACTTAAAGAAACAAACATAAAAAAAAAAAACTGCACCAAATGAAATTACTAACATCAGCCTATCCTTAACCTGAGGGAATTATGTTTCATATTCATTAATTCTCCATGGGAAAATTCAGGTAAGAAACATTTTTATTGTATAAAATATATAAGCTGTTTAAATAGCACCTGTGGGTCTTCATCCTATTGTTTTAATACATAAAGCATTCCTAGTTTAAAACAATTTGGGCAGTGAATAATGTCACTTAGAAAACCACTTTATGACATTTTAGTGGAAAATTTTAGTGAAAAAAATGTGAAGTTCTGATGTTCAGTGGAATTGGTTTCAAGAAGACAATGTACTTTAAACTAATTGATGAAAGATATTATGCCATAGAAGATTTTTTTAAGGTAGGAGTCTAGTTAAAACAATGTTTGGGAACAAAGTTGATGGTACTGGAAAATAAAAGATAAGGAATTTCTTCAGGAAGACTTAAGAGAAAAATACACACACACACACACATATATTTAGTAGCAGTTATAGGATTGTAGGATTGGCTAATCAAGCTGTGGCTTAGGTTGGGGGGGCAATACCAAGGAAATAGGACATATATTTTATCACCAAAGGTTTGGGTTCAGGACCCATTTCTATGACTTATCAGTTATGAGAAGAAATGACAAAGTAGCCATTTTATTTACATTTTCAAGCCATAATTTCCTAATCTTTAAACCTACTTAGCAAGATTGCCACTGGCCATAAGTAGAATGATTCCTATAGAACAATTTTTTGTAAATTGAGATAAGGTCTCACTATGTAGCCTGGGTTGGCCTCAAACTCATGGACCTTCTGCTTCAGCTTCCCAAGCACTGGAACTACAGATGTGTGCCACCACACCTGGCATTAAAGATTAATTCTTGATAAATATATGCTATCATTTGTTGTTGTTAGGTGCCATCCCGTCGGTGTCCAAGTCAGCAACCCTATGTACAATAGGTAAAACACTATTGTCAGTGCTTCTCTGCTATTCATAGGGTTTTCAATGGCAGATTGATTTTTAGGAGTGGGTTGTCAGGTCCTTTTCCTAAGCCTGCAGTATCTGGTGTTCCCAGGTGGTCCCCCATCCAAGTACAAACCAGGCCCAACCCCGCTTAGCTTCCAAGATTTGATGGAATCAAATGTCACAGTGGTACAGCTACATGCAGGATATCATTACATATGGTTTATATGTAGAATGTCTGCAGCCATACCATTGTGGCATCCGATCCCGTCAGATTTTGGAAGGTAAGCCAAATTCGGCCTGGTTCGTACTTGGATAGGAGATCACGTGAGAATACCAGGTGCTGTAAGCTTGGGAGAAGGACTCAGCAACCCACTCCCAAAAAACAATCAACCATTGAATACCCTATGTAGAGAGAGAAGCACTAACAATAGTGATTCACCTGTTGTACATAAGGTTGCTATGTGTCAGACACTTACTTGATGGATGGCACCTAAAAATAACAACAATATGTAGAATACAAATGGAGAATTCAGAGCTGTGTTTCACTATGGTCCATCACAGGATACATAGTAAAACATGTTTTAAAATACATTTTGTTTACCATGCCTATCTTTTGAAAGCCTACAGCTGTACCACTGTGGTGTGTGGTGTCTGATCCCATCAGATCTAGGGAGCTAAGCAGAGTTGGGCCTGGTTAGTACTTGGGTGGGAGACCACCTGGTAACACCAGGTGCTGTAGGCTTGGGAGAAGGACCAGCAACCCACTCCCAAAAAACCAGCAGCTATTGAAAACCTTATGAATAGCAAAGAAACACTGACAATAGTGTTTTTACCTGTTGTACGTAGGGTCGCTCTGAGTTGGACACTGACTTGATGGCACCTAACAATAACAACAGTCTTTTGAAACTAATCAGTTGGAAGTAGAAAATTTTCCAGGTCATTTCTAAAATAAAACATTTCAGTGGATAGCTTTCTGTGTTCTGTAGTATTTATTTCCCATTTCTTTAATAATGTCTATCTACAAACATCAGTGTGGAAAAGTTTTGGTTATCTGACAGTGTTTGCACTTGAACAAGGAACTATAAGGAAATAGTATTGGATTGTGGAAGAGTTAAAGTTACTGTGATTGATCTGACAAGTGTTTGAGAGCCTGCAGCTGTACCACTGTGGCTTCCAATCTCGTCAGATCTCCGAAGCACTGACAGTAGTGCTTTGCCTGTTGTATGTAGGGTCACTATGAGTCTGACATCGACTCAATGGCACCTAACAACAACAATAACAACTAGAGGCCAAGAGCTGAGTTATCTAAGTCCTAGGAAAATATAAAGATTAATAAAGCATGGACCCTTACTTTCAAGAAATTCAATTTGGTAAGATGATTGACTGTTATTCCCTCTATGAGTCTAAAATAGGAAAGAGTCAGGGATAAAGATTCGAGGGATTCCGTGGAAGAATCATTTCCTGCTGGGGAGGTCCAAGGAGGAGTTCATGGGCTCATTGGTGTTCATTCATGCATTCAACTCATGTGTATGAGTGCTAGTATCTGCCTGATCCTCTGCCCACTACTGCAGATGAAATGAATGGCTAGGCACTTATATCTCTCACTGTCAGTGTTGAAGGCCCACAGACAATGCAAACACTGGATGAGAAGCGTGTCTCAATGCGGCATGTTTTGACACAGGGTACTGTAAGTACACATCTTAGGGTAAAGTTTATCTGAGCAGAAGTGATGAGTTGTGATGGCGCAGCTAAATCTTAAGGGCTTACTGTATCAAGTGACAGGCACCCTCAGAAAACAGAAAAATGCATTAAAATTTCAGAACCCATAGTGACAAGCACACTCCAAAAAATGTAAGAACCTCAGCTGAGCAGTGGAGTAATGTGTGAAGGGTGTCTGATAAGAGATGCCATGGGAGAAGTAGAAATGGGCTGACTCATAGAAGGCTTGGATGTCAGATTAGCCTTCACCCCAAAGTTGTAGGGGAACACTGTAAAAATTTTAAGCATGTATAAGCTGGTGCTAATGGGTCAGATCTAGCACTCAGGTGAGTTTAGTTTTGCTCCAAGTGTCTTAACATATTTATGAAATACTTGCCACTGTTTCATAGGAAATGTTGATATTAGGTTGTATTGAAAAATTGGTAACTACATTGCCATGTGGAATCTGTGGGCTAGAGCTTCTAAGCAGCTGTCTCATTTGGAAGAAGCATGTGCTCCATTTCACTGTGGGGCTTACTTCCCTCATGGAAAATACCTGGGACTTGTGGGCATTTGAGATTTGGGGCCAGTTTCAGAACTTCCTCTTTGGCAATTTAGAAGATGGATGTGCTAGAATCAGAACTAGATGCTGTTGCTGTTATCCTGGTAAGAAATTAAGCTTGGTTTTAAATAAAGGTGGTAAGAACAAAAAGGATGTTGTTAGGTTGAGTGGAATGCATCTCATAGTGACCATGCATACAATCTTATTATGTTTGAGCCCATTGTTACAGCCACTATGCTTCTTTTTATTTTGAGTCATGCTACATCAGCAAATGGAGGTTCCAAGGGCTATATTCCATTCTCATCATGAAGGTTGACTCTACTTTGAAGAGGCAACTCTTCCCTAGTCATTTCTTAAATGCCTTCCAGCCTTGGGGGTGTGGGGGGCTCATTTTCTGGGACTGTATTTGACAGTGCTTCTCTGCTATTCATAGGGTTTTCAGTGGCTAATTGTTTCAGGGGGAGGGGGAGCTGGGGTTTAGTTCAGTTGGTAGAGTGCTGTTCTGTGCTCTCTGAGGCCCTGGGTTTGATCCCCAGCACCACAAAAGAGAGAAGGACCTGAAAGCCCACTCCCAAAACAATCAGCCATTGAAAACCCTATGAACAGCAGAGAAGCACTGACATAGTACCTGGAATGGCACAGTGTTGGGGAGTGTTTCCTTCTCTTGTATATAGGGTCTCTATGAGTCGGACCCAACTTGATAGCACCTAACACAACAACGGGTGTTTCAGGCACGAGCTGCCGGGTTTTCCTCCCTAGTCTTAGTTGGGCAGATCAGCTGAAACCTGACCACCACAGAAGGCCCTACTGGTGTTTGAAATACTGGTGGCATAGCTTCCAGCATCACCTCAACATGCAATCCCCCACAGCATGACAAGCTGACAGACACACTGAGGAAAGAAGGACAGGGGTTGAAAAATACTAAAAAGAAAGGACAGAGAGTCCCAAAGCATTAGGGTAGTGGTGGGACAGGATAGACTACCACTCCAAATTGTGTTTTTTGAGAAACTTAACTTTCTTGAGTTATAGCTTCATTCTGGAAAGGTGTAGATAAGAGGGCTACCTCAGGACTTTTAAGTCAGGACTAAACAAGAAAATATTGACAGAGCACTGAGCTCAGGGACACGCTCATACACACCCTCAGTAAATGGTCACCGCTGTAGAGGGTGAATGAAATGGAATGAAGGTGGGCTTAGAGTTTCCACTATGTTATTAGGTGAGTTAGAGATCCCAGGAGAAGGTGACAATGCCAGTTTTGGATGCATTAAGTTTTAAGCACTTGGGAGGCTTTGAAGTAGAAAGGGGTGATGTGTGGTTGGATTCCAGAGTAGGATCTGAAAGGACCCAGGCTGGTTCAGTTTCCCTCATCACCATGCTCCTCAAACCTTCCTGCTCTCTTTTTCTTCAGTCAGTGCTGATAATTGCCACAATGCCTGCGTGAAGCATTAGCTTTAAATGGTAGACGAAGGATGTGGCCCAGGTACAAACTGTGGCCTATATTTGCTCAGATGTTATCTCCTAGTGCTGAGTTCTTGACACAGATCTTTCTGGTTTACCATTTGGTCGTACAGCTGAAAGAAACCTCTAATTCAACATTCGTTTATATCAAAGGGTGAAAAAAATCATCTATGACCAGTGTATTTTTCTGCTTCTGATTGGTTTTTTCTTCTTTTTTTTTTTCTTTTTTATCACTGTCTCTCTTCATTCTAGGCAAATATTTGCCTGAAAGTGAATCATTGTTATGAGTGGATGACCACATGTATTTTTTAAATTTGTATTCTCTCCTGAATCAAGTCCCAGCTCAAATACCGCTTTTTCTTCTATGCCATCCTGATGTCCGAAATCTGTTCTTTCTCTGCATTTCATTATATGACTTGCATGGAGCCTCTTCCATATTGTCCTAAATCGGTGGTCTGTGCACTTGTGTCACTTGCTCTGCTGGACTGTCCACCCCATGAAGGTGAGGACTGTGTCTCTATGTCCAGCATTACAGCTTCTGCTGTGTATCATCCAGTCAGGTCAGTGTGAGGGCTAAGCATTTCTATGTAAGGGAGTAAATAGTGAACAAGATAAGATCTTAATAAATGGGTTACAGTTTTTAGGAAAGACAGTTTACTGGGAAAATTAATATGTTCTGTCTACTTTGTGACCTTATGAACATGTAGATCTTAATTATTTCTTAAGGTTCCAAAAAGAAGTCAATTGATGTGCTTGAAAATGTATAAACATATTCTCAGTCATCTGCTGCTAATCATGCACTGATTGTTCAGAGGTACAGATAGAATACTGACTTTTTAGGCTGACAGCTGCTTTCTTTTTGAAGGACTAAGTTTTGTTATATGGTCTTGTCACAGTGGACTGCTCTTGTATTCCAGAACCTCTGCTGTATTTACCTTCCTGGCTTTTCTTATGCTGTTCATTTGGAGTAAAAGTCCCTTTGTGTATTCACATGGTGAATACCTACTCCCCCTTTAAGATTCAGCTCCCAGTTCCTTTTGAAAGGCTTTCCTGGTATTTTCCTACTCCTGCCCCCTGTAGAGAAATTTTTTCTTCTGTATTCTTTTAATGCCTTGTATACCTGTCTGTCAGGAGACTGTGTGATGTTTCAGAAAAGGTACTGTGTACTTAATGAGCTCAAAGTCTAGTCAAGGACTTAGATTAAAAAGAAAAAAAAATAACTATGGCAATGCAGTGCAGGCTCCGTATATATATAAATATAAACATATGTATGTATGATTTATGATGGCAGCATGCACAGAGGTTTATGCAAGTGCCAAGGAGGGCTGTACACTCAGCAGCAGGGCTAAAGCAAATCTTGGGGATGTTAATGATTAAGCTGAGTATGAAAGCCTGTGTAGATACGAGTCCAGCAGACAAGGGGAGGAACAGTGTTCTGTGTGATAGGGTAGAGGTATTAGAGTCTTATTTCTTGGGAACTGTAATTAGTTGGTACAGTTGGAGATGAAGCTGGTGGGACAGGTTGTCATCAAATGATGAAATATGGTATTGAATGACATCCTAAGTATGAGCTAAGGAAACATGGGGAGCCAAGGCATGAGAGGGTAAGGAGGAGTGTGTGCTGCTGAAATCATGGGCCAGCAAGGTCCCTCTGATAGAAGCTTAGGCCTGGATTGAAGTCCACATGCCTTGTAGAGAAGGGCCGTTGTACCATCACTCACTTACCCAGTCTCCTATTGATGGACTTTCAGGTTGTTTTCACATTTCTGGCCAAGGTTATTCATCAGATAAATTTGGAACAATTAATGTTTTCCTTAAAAAGAAAACTAACTGTCCAAACTGACAAATAATTCATATTAATCTAGGCGTAGATGCAAAGTTGATTTGATTTTTAGAGTAATTAATGTATAACTTGACTCATATCAATAACCTTTTTAAACATAGGAATTTGGGCTCCTGAAAAAGTTGATGAAGGTTACGTTAATACTTTCTGGATTATTGTGATGATTCCTCAGTAAATTTACTGAAAATCAGATATGATTTTCTAAACTAAAACAGATATGATTTTTTGGGGGGAATATAGGATGTTGAACCCAGGGTCTTGTTATGTGCTAGGCAAGTGTTTCACCACTGAGCTGCACCTCCAGATCACCTTTATTTTTTTGTTTGAGACTGGGTCTTGCTAAATTGTATAGGCTACCTCTCACATTGAATGTACATAGCTGGGATTACAAGCGTGCACCATGGCACTGGGCCAGACATCACACTTTTAAATTAAAAAAAAAAAAAATACTGTAATAGGTTTCATTATCTCCTGTTGGGTTCCTATATGATGACATCAGATATACTATAAATGTCCTCTTTGAGTTTTATTTTTAACACTGCTGTTCCAGATTCTTTACTGATTTTCCTAAATTGATGTAATTAATCACCCCGTCTTCTCTATCTTTTACATACATTTGTTATCCAGACGTCTTTGCTTACTTTTGTCTCTCCCTGCTGGAACCACTACTTGAGGATGAGGAGTTGGTCTCATTCATTTTCATATCCCTAGGTCTTAATATTGTATCTTAGGTTTAGAGGCTTTTCCTCCTTGTCATCCTTACAACCCTCATCTACATTTTAATGGTCTCCTGTTTTGAGATGGGTATTGTTCTAAATGGACTGGGATTAAGTGGGCGGGGTAGAGTGCTCAGCAGTCTCTGAGGTCCAGAGTTCGATTCCCAGCACAGCAAAACTGGGAGAAAGATGTGGCAATTTACCCCAGAGGCAATCCTGAAAAAACAGCCATTAAAAACCCGTGAGGGTCATTATGAGTTGGACATGACTTGATGGCACCTAACAGCAGCAGCATTTTTCTAAGTGCCTGCAGCCCTAGCACTGTGGCATCTGACCCCGTCAGATCTCAGAAGCTAAGCAGGGTTGGGCCTGGTTAGTACCTGGATGGGAGACGGCCTGGGAACACCAGATACTGTAGGCTTGGGAGAAGGACCTGGCAACCCATTCCCAAAAATCAATCAGCCATTGAAAACCCTATGAAGAGCAGGGAAGCACTGACAATAGTGTTTCGCCTGCTGTACGTAGGGTGGCTATGGGTTGGACACTGACTCAATGGTACCTAACAACAACATTGTTCTAAGTACTTTATTTGGGTTTTCCCATTCAATCCTCCCTATAAACCAGTGGATAAGTTCTCTGTGAAACATATGAGTTTACTATTAAGTTAAAAAATGGCACTGCTGGCAAATTTCTATGGTTCAACCTCTGATGTCCATTTGAGAACAGAGCAAAGCTGGGTAAAATCCACATATATCATACATTTTCTGAGTGGTAGAGCTGGGTCCCCAGCCCTCTTATTTTAGCATCTTGTCACTGCTTCTCTGAATTGCACTGAAATATGAACAACAGCTCATAAGAAATATTTTTACATCTATCTATGTTACCATATTCTTGTTCATACGTTTTTCCCATTTTTGTATTTGAAAAATTTTAATGTACAGAACAGTAGAAAGAATGGGAACAGTAAATATTCATATACTCCTAATCTATATTTATTAACATTTTAAACACCCCCCCCCTTTCTCTCTTTCCTCTCTGCTAGTTGAAAGTAACTAAGACATAATGGTACTTCTTCCTAAATACTTCAGTATTAATGCATTCATCTCTGGCAAATAAGGATATTTACCTACAAACTACAATATCATCATCATTCTTATGAAGTTAAACATAGATACAGTAAATTATGTAGTATACAGTCCATAGATTTTTTTCCCAGTTGTGCCAACATTATTGCTATTTTTTATCCAGATCCAACCAGAGGTCAAAGCTTGCATTTAGTTGGCCTTCTTTGATCTCCTTTCATCTAGAATAGTTCATAAACACACACACACACACACACACACGCACACACACACGCACACGCACACACGCACACACTTTTTTCTTCTTGTTTTGTGTTTTTGTTTCTTTACATTGCATCTTTTGAAGAGTCTCCTCCCATTGTTTGATATAATGTTCCACAACACAAATTTGTCTGTGACTTCTGTATCATTCAATTTAAGTTAAAAAAAATTGGAAGAATATCACAGGTGATTATGTTATGATATTGCCATTTGTGTATATCATCAGTATGTCCTGTAATTGCTAATATTCAGTTTTACACATGATCAAGGTGGTGGCCACCAAGGTTCGCCACTGAAAGGCACTCTTTTTTCCTTTAGTAATTAGTAATCCGTGGTGTGATACGTTGAGACTGAGTATCCCATTTCCCAACACACTTTCACCTAATGAAAGTTTTAACATCTCTGGATAATCTTTCCTCAAATTAATTATTTCTGTGGTGGTTGTAAAATTGTGTTTTTCTAATTGTGTCATTCCTCCTATGGGCTTGCTATCATTCTTCTGCAAAGAGGAGCCCATTTAACTTTAGAAGCCACCTTCAGACTCCCTGATCATTTTGTTATCCAATTATTTTCCGTTGTTATCATTCCTCTTCTCCATGCTCAAATGATCACAGATTTGGCCTGTGAGAACTTTAATCCAGCTTCCATGTCCCTAACACCTATCTCCACCATTCTTTGAGTATTTCCTTGCTGTTTGCCATAGAAAAATATTCCAATCTCCCTGTAGCCTTGTTTCCATTTTTGAAGAAGGATATTGAGAAGTAAAGACTTGAGTGCCAGGTATACTCACACTGCTGCTGGTGCCCTGCTTACAAAAAACAAAACCCTTGCTTTTCCAAATAAACAATAACATTTTTAATGTGTTCTTAAAGTCTAGATTGGCACTACTCTAAATTCCATGCTATCACAATGAAAACAGAAAAATAAAAGTAAAAATCCCAAGCAAATCCAAAGTGACAACAGTGCCCAGAGGAAGATTTTTGAAGTGCAAAGGGAGAGTGCTTAATTAGGATAAACGAAAGCTGCCTTAAGATGAGAAGATGAGATGCAGCCACTTATCTTCCTTTGGGCTACTTCAGGGATTAAAAGTTAATTGGTGAAAGATGAAATAAATACTTGAGAAATTTGTCTGAACTGGATGTTGCCAAACACAAAAATAATATAAATTGCTATCACATAGCTCTTGGAAGGCAATATTATATGGAGCAGAAACCCTTATTTAATTTTATTTCATGCTCTAAATTGCTATCGATTTATTGACTTTGACTGTTTGACTATAGATTGTAATTAGTTAAGGTCTTCATTACAGTACTGCTAAATTTTGCCCAAAGGGGAAAAAAATCCTAGATGGAGCAGTACTTCAAGAGATAATAATTCTATACTTCATTAATGGTTCAGAATCCAACATCTATACACAATAACAAGATGGAGATTATTTTATTTTAAAATATTCTGCCAGGAAGATGGGTGTGGTGACATGTCTGTAATCCCAGTCAGGATGCAGAGGCATGAGGTTCCTGACTTCTAGGCCAGCCTAGGCTACATAGGGAGAGTCTGTTTTGAAAAAACCACCACAACAAAAACCAACAACCAAAAAAATGAATAAATAAAATATTCTGGCAGAGTTACTTTAGTGATTTTTTTTTTCAAATTATATATTGCTTTCTTAACTACAACTTTTCCCTTCTGGAAATGTAACTTAAATAACTTTATGCCTTTAATCACTGATCTCCACCCCTCTCATCTTTTTCTGTTTTGCATTTTACTATAATCTCACTACACCTGCAGCCGTAGCCCTGTGGCATCTGATTCTGTCAGATCTCAGAAGCTAAGCAGGGTCAGGCCTGGTTAGAAATTGGATGGGATACTGCCTGGGAATACCAGGTGCTGTAGGCTTGGGAGACGGACCTGGCAACCCACTCCCAAAAATCAATCCACCATTGAAAACCCTACAAACAGCAGAGAAGCACTTACAAGTGTTTCGCCTGTTGTATGCAGGGTCGCTATGAGTTTGATACCGACTCACCAGCACCTAACAACAACACAACATAATCTCGCTGTCTTCCATCCCAAATTCCCTCAAAATGCTGGCCTTTCTGGTCTTTTAATGATCACTCGAGGAACTAGCAGATTGAACCTGGACCTTGGATAAGAATTTTTTACTGAAATTGGTCAACTCACTTAATCTTGTTTGTTTTCACATGTTTGCAGGTAAAAGGAAGATAAAGTCTGTTTCTCTTCCACCTTATATGGTTATTGTGAGGATAAATTCAGTCCTATAAAATGATTTCCAGTTTTGTAGTCAAGAGCAGTTAGTAAATAGCCATTTTTATTATGAATCAGAGCCATTTTATTACAGCATAGATTGAGATTTTAACATCAAATTGACACGACAGTATAGTTTTGAAAAAGCTGAGTTCTTTCCCTCTGGAGATGGTAGACAGTAGATTCTTTCCTTTTGTTCTGCTTGGGATGTGTGATGCCCCCAGGCCTTCTCCAGCGATCCCCGTAAGCCTCTGCCTCCATTCCTCCCAGGTTCTATTAATAAAGAAGTGAGTCATTCACTTTCAGGAATTTTTCCTCTTCTCAGTCCAATTGCTCCTTGAAAAAGATATTCTTATCATATTTTCTTTCCTTTTCAAATGAATTTATCCCAACCCAAATTCCGTGGAGTATGTTGGATGTAATGAGAGCTCTCTGAAATCTCCCAGTTGTGTTCATTCTTCTGCCCTACCCTAGTGTGGTTCTTTGTTTCTAAGTAAGATAACTGGAAGGACAGGTTCTTTATTCTGCTTTTAGTGGTGTCATGTCTGAATAACTGTATGACGCAGATTGCAAAAATTGCAAATGACTCCCAGAACTCTAAAGATGTTCGAACTTACATTAGTAAAATCCTCTTCAAGTTATGACACCACCTTCAACTGGGTTGGCTTTTCCTTGTCGCTTCCAGAGCTGCTGTTTCCTTCAGCAGCTCAACACATCCTTATTTTTTGGACATTCACACTTGACTCCCAGTGTGTGATTAGCTCACATATGAAACATTATAGAACTGATGTGGGAGTCTAATTTTCCCTAACTAACTTGACAACTTTGTACCTATACCAGAGTTAGGAAATATTGTCCAGCTCTCAGAAGCCTATTTATATTAGTTAGGATGGGTCTTTCAGAGTAAAATTCTGTGTTGCAGTTAAACAGAAGAGGCTTGTTGCATTAAAGAGCTATGTTTGCTTCACCAGTTGAGACTTGTTTCTTTCCCTAGTTAAAACAATGACTTAGAGGTTATTTTAAGGGTACTTTGGAGATTATGCTACAGGAATGTTAGGAGTAAGTTGAGTGTAATTTACCTACTTGAGCATGATTTTGGTAACTTATTTTTGGAAAAAAATATGTCATATCTGCGATCTTTCCTTGGCCTTTATTTACTGAACCTTACCCATACATGGATGCCATGGACAGTGGATCATCAAATATGGCCCAAACTTCTCCTTAATCTGCGTGAAGGTCAGAGAAGCAACACAGCCTTCAGTATGGACTGGGCCTCAACATCAACAAAACAAAAATCCTTACAACTGGGTAAGTGTATGACTTCACAGTAAATGGAGAAAAGATTGAGGTTATCCAAGATTTTGCTTTACTTGTTTCTACAACCAACATCCATGGAAGCAGAAATCAAGAACTCAAAAGACGCAATGCATTAGAAAAAGTTGTTGCAAAAGACCTCTTTAAGTTGAAAAGTAAAGATGTCACATTGATGACAAAAGTGGGCCTGACTCATGCCATGGTATTTTCAGTCACATCGTACAGTTATGAAAGCTAGGTACTGAATAAGAGAGACAGGAAAAGAACTGACGCTTTTGAATTATGGTGTTGAAGATGACTATTGAATATACCATGGACTGCCAAAAGAACCAACAGATCTGTCCTAGGATAAGTGTAACCAGAGTGCTCCTTTGAAGCAAGGATGGCTAGACTGAGTCTTACATATTTTGGACATGTAGTCAGGAGGGACCAATCCCTGGAGAAAGACATCATGTATGGGAGAGTGGCAAGTCAACAAAAAAAAAGGAAAAACCTCCACTAGATGGATTGACATAGTGTCTGCAGCAATGGACTTAAATATAAAAAAAGATCACCGGCCTGGCACAGAATTGTGGAGTGTTTCATTCTGTTGTACATAGGGTAGCTATGAGTCAGACTTGACTCAACAGCACGTAACAACAACAACAACAATGACACAATGAATTTAGGGTTAATATTGTGACTTCTGGGCTGGGATTTAGCTCAGTTGGTAGAGCGCCGCTCTGCAGTCTCTGAGGTCCCGAGTTCGATTCCCAGCACCGCAAAAAATGGGAGAAGGGCGTGGCAATCGACTCCCAAGGCAATCCCAAAACAATTAGCCATTGAAGACCCTAAAAGAGTTGCTATGAGTTGGACAGGACTCGATGGCACCTAACAACAACTACAACAATTGTGACTTCTTGCCCTACTCTTTCCATCCTCAAGACAACTGCATGATCATAAAAGACAACAGTAGTTCAGCCATAACTTCCACATTCCAGGCAAAAAGATAGAGGTAGACATACTTGTCAGCCCTCCTGTAATTAATATCTCAAGACCCCACCCAAATCTTATGTACAAATTAGCCAGAATATTGTCATTTGGCTACCCATATCTGCGAAGGAGAATAGGAAATATAATTTTCTGTTGCTAACTCATTTTACACTAAAAATAATACAAATACAAAGCATTCTGTATTAAAGCAGAATAGGAAAGGAAAGAGATATTGGTGACTATCCAAAGACTCCGGCTGGCCTTTTATGATCTTAGTCTCACTTTTGTTCTCATCTGCTGTTTTAAGCACTTTACACCATAGTCCCACAAGAACACTTTGCACTCATTGAGAATCTTCTTCACTGTCTCCTCCTTCCCACTTTGTTCATAATTTGAAAAGCTTTTGTCTCCAGTCTCAACTGCCTCTTACCTCTAACAGTTACTTAGATCACATTCATACCTGAGGCCTCACTAGGATCTGTGGTTATAATTACCCACATGCCTTTGTTCTTTCTCTATTTTAACCTTTCTTGTGGCTTAAACAAAGTTACATAGTTAATTTGTCATAGCCTCTGTAACTCTCTCAGCTCCCGAACCCTTGTTTAATATAATGCATTGTATATACAAAATGTTCACTACATATTTATTGAATTCTATCTCAGACCCAAGGCTAAAAATGTTAATAGAAAGTCCCATTGCATAAAATTTTGCAAAGAGTTTTATTTTGCTTGGAAGAAAATAATTGATTCTATCAACTTTATGAGTATCATATCACTTTTAATAGCTATTGACTAATGTATGATTGTTGGGTTACTTCAGTGAATAGACTATCAAAAGTACATTCAGCAGTTTGCTTTGCAATGCTCCCTAAATTTGGAAGAAACTTTTAACAGTCTCGACATCCTAGAATGTGTGCATTTGATGTTCCCAAGATTAGGGCACTCTGCTGAGAACAAATAACAAAAAAGGGAAGAGGAATGAGGAAACTAGAGAGAACTAGAGAGAACCTGAAAACACCATAAATGCATTATCATCAAGCTGGTCAGGGGTCAAAAGGCAAGACAGCCTGTGGGCCCTGAGTTTAATTGTTTCATAAAGTGTCCTCTTCTGAATAAACTTCTTCATGATTTTAAGTGGTATTCTCTAAGTTATTTTTCATATTTTTGAAGATGTTTTCAAATTCCAATTATTCTACAGGGTTATTACCTTGACTTACATGTAATAATTTTGAAATGTTTATTTTATAAAAAGAAATGGCATTCTGGGTGCCTTAGTAATACTTGATTATTTAGGTTGTATTCATATAAAAATATTGTTGCTGTTAGGTGCCATCAAATCGTGTTCCACTCATAGCGACCCTCATAGGGTTTTCAATGGCTGATTCTTTCGGAATTGCTCTGGGAGTGGATTGCCATGTCGTTCTCTCATATATAATTGTTAAGATTTATATACTCTCCTTTTTTAAGATTAAAAAATTGGTGTCCAACTTTCATTTCTTGGTGAAGAGGCCTGGATATTACATACAGAGTTGCTTATTTCTGAAAGTTGTTTTAAAACTCGTATAGAGTATAAACCATCAATCAGTGTATGAGTCAGAGTAATATTGGAAGTCCCTCCTTGTTGTTAGGTGCCGTCGAGTCGAGTCTGACTCATACTTCATTTCTTCTCACAGAACTGAACAAAATTCTTTCTCTTTGAATTTGATGCCATGCCTAAAATCAGATTTTAAGAGTTTTCTGAGTATATTTCTCTATCATTTATACTCCGCTCATTCTCTTTCCGCAAGCTTTTTAATTAAATAACTCCTGAATTGCATGGTCTAAGGATTGGTCGTACAGGGTCCAAGTTGGCATAAAAAATAAGCAGACAGGAAAGGCCTGAAAGCAAAGTTAGCAAATAAGCTGTGTGGAATGCCATGTGAGGGAAGGATTAATGAGAGGCTAGTGCGGACGTGAGGAAAACAACAAAGCTAACGTGTATTGGTGAGTTTGTGTATTGCAGTGCCAAAATACCTGACTGAACAAACTTATGGGCAGAAGGGTTTATTTGGGGTTCAGTCCATGGAGGCAGGATGGGGCTGGTAGCAGGGCCTGTGTAGCGGACCTCATGTCGTGGCGGATCATGAGCAGTCAGCCTGGGTGAAATCTCCACAGACCCATCCCCAGTGACTTGCTTCTGCAAAGCTAGATCCCACCTCCAAAGTTCCACAGCCTCCAGGTTAGCTCCACCACCTGGGGAGCAAACATTCAAGCAGATGACCTCTGGGGGAACATTTTAGATTGCTATAATAGCAACACACATGCTGGTTTTGTAGGAGTTTCAAAGGAAACAATGTTTGAGGATTATCAGAGACAACTAGGAGCATGTCCCAAAATGAGAAGAGCATGGGCTGACATGGGAAGGAATAAGTGTCAGGGGTTTTAACACTTAGGGTCATTGTGGATTCTGTCTCCCTGGTTCTTCAAGGTCTGTCTGCTTTTCAGGTGGTGGCTACAGGAGCCCACCTCTCCCTGTTATCAACACAAGTCATGCCTTCCTTGTGTCAGACCTGAATTATTTCACTGGTATTCTACCTGCTTTCTGTCTCTAGATGGTTTCCAGTCCATTCTGCATATGATCACCATGCTACTATTCCCAGAGCTTTCATTTGTACATGCTAATTCTCCTGATGATTAAATTACAGAAATTTCCTATTTCTTGCAGGTAAAGTATATATTCCTGAGTTTGAAGCTTAAGAAATACCTTTATTTGATACCACTCAGGAATGATTGCTCCTCATTCTTTCACCAACAGTCACCCATCTTATTGGCTACATAGGCCTCCTGAACCTCTAACTAACCTATGGTCAACTTTGGTATCTAATTCTTTTCTCCTTGGTTAGTCTCCCTTTTCTGTCTATATGCTTCAATATCCAACATAAATGTCTTGTATGGAGCTTTCTGACCAAATCCATATGGATTTGCTTGTGTGATTTCTTCACACATTCACATATTCTACCCATTCAGGTCATATGTAAATATTGTCTTGAATTAAAAACATGTAATTGTCCTGTCTCTTTAGATTGTAGGCTACTTGAAACCAATAACCATGTATACAATTATTTTTCACCTGTTTAAGGAGATGGACACATCAATAATCCTAATTTGATAATCACATAGTATATATATGAAATGAACTATCACTTTGTACCCCATTAATATCTACAACCAAAATACATAATTACAAATATTTTTCACCTATTGTAGTATCTGGCATAACATCATGAATGTATTTGGTACAATATAGAGCAAGATTTCTCAATCTTGCGTTGGATAAGTTGTTGTGGGGTTGGCTGTTTGAACATTCTAGGATATCTAGAAGCATCCTTGTCCTCTACCCACTATATACCCGTGGCAGCCCCCTCCATTGTGACACCTAAAAATGTCTCCAGACATTGCCAAATGTCCTTAAAGGGCAAAAGTACCCCCAGTTGACAACCAATGGCATAGAATAAGCAGAATAAATTCCAAACTGTGAAAAGACTTGAGTGAAGACTTACAGCATTTTGAAGTCTTGAGGGAAGTGGAATACAGTTGATAGAAGAGAGTAAAAGATAAGCTGAGAACTTTGTATTTGTTCTAGTAGGGCAGAAAGCCATGAATGGAAGATCACTTTTAATGCACTTTGTAGTTATTGTTAGGTGCTGTTGAATCAAGTCTGACTCATAGTGACCCTATGTATAACAGAACAAAACACTCTCTGACACTGTGTCATACCTGGGACTATGTCAGTACTTCTCTGCTATTCATAGGATTTTCAATGGATGATTGTTTTGAGATTGTTTCAGGAGTGGGCTGCCAGGTCCTTCTCCCATTTCTTTGTGGTGTTGGGGATCAAACCCAGGGCCTCAGAGAGCACAGAGCAGCACTCTACCAAATGAGCTAAACCCCAGCTCTGTAGTACACTTTAGGATTAAGAAAGATAAAGATTATAGAAATATCAATTGGATAGATGTACCAAAAGATGGTATTGTTTCATTTTGAATCATTTCATACTTAGAATAGCATTTCCCAAAAGATAGGTATTTTATTATTTAGTTAGAAATTTTTTATGTAATTTTTTGTGGTGCTGGTAATAGAATCCAGGGCCTCCTGTATGTAAGGCAAGTTCTTTACCTCTGAGCCACACCCTAGCCCAGAAATTTATCTTGGTTTTATATATACCCATTATTTTGGGGCTAAGAACTACTTTTTTAAAGTATATCTGAGAGAAGAGTTTGAAATTGTGGGTACAAGTTATTATAAAGTTACAACTGTTGGCAAATATCAGCTATGATTATGCACAGTTTTACCTTTTTAAAATTTGAGTATCATCCTCAGGTTTACAAAGTTTTCCAGCCTCATGTGATACATATTCACATATTTATATATACATTCATGATACATGTGTACATGTATGTAGTGTAGACAGTGTCTACAGCAAATAGTGATTTTACATCTTTCTACCACTTCAATGGTAGTTATTAGCTTTATATATTATAACACTAATCCATATCATTAATGCTGCATGTTTGGTGTGTTGCTGACCTGAAAATCATGCATGCTACCCTCTTTTCACAGCTGTGTGCCAACCACAGTGCAAACATGGAGAATGTATTGGACCAAACAAGTGCAAATGTCATCCTGGATATGCTGGAAAAACCTGCAACCAAGGTAGGAGAATGATCTGAAATTCATATGACACCTCTATTCCTGACAAATTAAAATTTTTAAATTCTCATCCCAAACTAGTTTCTACACCTATTTTCTCCAAATGTGTAAGCTGCCATTTTGCTGATAGATACAAAAGTAATAGTGGTAAGTCTATAAATTTATTTTCTGAAAGAATAATTAAATAAATTATATCTTTTTTATTCTCTGTTACTAATTAAAATGTATTTTAAAGAGAGAATTGCTGTAACCATAATGTAGAAGCCTAACATTCTGGTGCTCTTGTTATTCCACTGACAAATTGGAAGCCTTGGCAAACTCAGACTCCAGGTTCTGCTTCCCTTTAATACCAAAAGCCAGGTAGAACATTTGACTTGAAATTTAGAGGTTCTTCCCAACTCTGAGCCCTCTATGTGTTTAAATCTCCCTTCAACTGTTAATTAGCTTGGAATGCTCCTCTAAGAAATAAAAATGTTGACTAAGCAAGTGATTTTAAAAAATCACCACTTGCTTATAAAAGCAAACATTTTCCTGATACCCATAGTGTCCCAGATATTTTATATATTATCTATTTTCATTCTTATAGGAATATTAGGAGGTAGAGTACTGTTTATTATAATTAAGGTATAAATAATAGCTTGTAAATTAGTTTTTCCACTGTTCACTTGAAGAGACTACAGCTCAGGAGCCTCAAGTGTCTTGCCCATGATCATAGAATTAGTTGGTAAAAGCTAGTATGTCAACTTAGAGCTATTGTGTAAGTAATCTGTATTCTTTCTGACATATTAGTTTTTGATGAAGAAAATATAACTGGAAATGTGATCCTCTGACTCTTCCTAACAAGGCAGACAAAATTTCAGGCACTAGGAGTTAAAAAGTTAAAAATAAAGAAAGGTTATATTAGACTTCACTAAAAAGATAACAGGGTAAGTTTGTTATTGTTAGGTACCATTGAGTCAGGTCCGACTCATAGCAGTCTCACAGGGTTTTCAATGGCTGATTGTTTTGGAATTGCCTTGGGAGTGGATTACCACGTCCTTCTCCCATTTGTGGTGCTGGGGATCAAACCCAGGTCCTCAGAGAGTGTGGAGCAGCACTCTATCAATGGAGCTAAACCCTAGCCCAAAGGATAAGAGTCAATGCTTATTTCTTAGGTAAGAGTAGCACTCTTGTCACATTAAATGTCAAGTGAAATAATGATATACGGTCTAACTATCCCACAGATGCTGGACTTTATTTGATGCAGAAAGTATATTGCTGAAACACTGCTGTATCTGATACCTATTCCAGATATTCCTAGATGTGTATCATGTAAACCATGATTTATAGTCACAGTATTTAAAATCATCCAGAACATTGACATTTGAAGGAATATGTAGTTATTCATCAGATGAAATCTACGCTAGTAAAATATGGCATGTCTCAATGGTAAAAGCTGTTATTCTAAAGTATGTTCTTGTATGATCTGCTATTTGATTTATAACTGATTTTCCCAATGTTTCTTTTCTATAGTACATTTTTTTAAACTTGGAATTTACCAAACATATGTGAGCAGTCTTTTTTGTTTGTTTATTTTGTTTTGTTTTGGGAGTACTAGCAATCTGAATCTGCACCATAGCATTCTGGCATCTCATCCTGCCTGATCTTGGAAGCTAAGCAGGGTCAGCCTGGTTAGTCCTTAGATGGGAGACTGCCTGGGAACACTAGGTGCTACAAGCTAGGGAGGAGGACCTGGCAACTTATTTCCAAAACAATCCACCATTGAAAACCCTATGAATAGCAGGGAAACACTGACAACAGTGCCCGACATGGCACAGTGTTAGGGAGTGTTTCATGTGCTACACATAAGATTGCTATGAGTCAGACCTGACTCAATGGCAACTAATACCAACAGCAACAGGGGGTGGAACCCAGGGCGTCATGCATGTTTTTTGCAAGCATTCTATCACCAAGCTGCACCCACAGCCCATTTTTCACTTTTTATTTTTGAGAGAGGGTCTCCCTAAATAATGCAGGTGGCCTTTGGCCTCAAACTTGCTATCTTCTTGCCTCTGCCTCCCGAGTCACTAGGATTGTAGATGTGAGCCACCATGCTCAGCTTCAAGTCCCATCTTGAAAATAAAAACCCTTCTTAGAGTAAACTCATGCATTTTAATCATCTGTTACTTTGCTCTCCTTAAGAAGACAAGCACTTGTGTATTCCTGATGGAAAGTCTCTGCTTCTGGAGAGCAGAAGCCTTTGTGGTATCTCTGGTGTCTGGGTTCCTGAAAACTGTTAGCATGTGCCTTGCACATGCTAAGTGCACATCATTAAATATGTGTTAAATGAGTGATCGATTCCTATAATGGCTCTTGGTCTTAAATGCCATAGGAGCTTGAGAGGGTTCCATGGAGTTTTCTGGTTTTGCAGCTTAGACCATCTCTGAATCTGTGGACTGAGAGCCGTGTTAGGTTGAGAGAGGCTGCAGCGGGTCACGTGGGTAAATATAAGATCTGCCTGCAGATACCCAGAGAACTTGCAAGTTGCCCATATATAACAAATTACCTTAGACTATTATTATCTAGGCTCACACATTTTAATAAAGCAGAAAGCATGCCTCAGAGATATGGGAAATCAAACAGATTTTTCTTTCAAGGAGAAAAATGTCAAGAAGCAGTAAATTTTAAATAATTCCATGGAGTTGGAAATTAACTTTTGATTAAAAGTAGGTTTGGGCATAAAGCAAGAATTTGCTAAGAATTTTGCTGCAAGTCATATAGTTTTAAGAACTAACCCCCTAGAAACTTGCCTGGTGGAGTGAACAGCTTGAATAAATAACAAGTGCTTACCCAGTGCTCTAAGAGCTAGCTGGGGAACCACTGTAACAGCAGAGCAAATGCACCTTGGAAGTGGCTTAATTTACTAGCCTAGTCACTGGCTAAAGCTACTCTTGGTGGCTTGATATTCCCTCTGAGTCATTTTCTGAATTTGCTACACCAACATCAGATGTCCAAATAAAGTCATAGTTTTGGACATAT
Source organism: Pedetes capensis (assembly GCA_007922755.1). Classification (NCBI taxonomy): domain Eukaryota; kingdom Metazoa; phylum Chordata; class Mammalia; order Rodentia; family Pedetidae; genus Pedetes; species Pedetes capensis. Next base: position 58,027 of record VMDO01013367.1, read on the forward strand.
TCAAACATATTCTATAACACACATATCACCTTTCACAGTAGAAGAAATTCTAACCCAAATCTGACAAGATTATATTTGATCATTTGCTTTCCCCCTTACATTTTCTGGTAATTTTATTCATGCACATTTCCCCTTTCCTTGAGTCTCTGTACCCATATAAATCCCCTCCATCCAAAAAATATTATTATAGATCATAATCTTTTCATAACATTCCCACTGGGGAATTATTCTTAGCGTGTATCATTGCAGATTTTTATAAAAGAAAGACATTCCTTTGAATTTATAGTATGCTTTATAGTTTCAGAAGTAACAATATATAGATATTAATGTTTTCACATGATTTAGGTTTACATGTTGAATTCCTCATCCCAAGAAAAGAATACCACCAGGAGTGGTGGCTCATGCCTGTAATCCCAGTAACTTGGGAGGCAGAGGCAGGAGGATTGCAAGTTGGAGACCAGAGGCAGTCTGCGTAATTTAGTGAGACCTTGTCTCAAAAAGTAAAAAAAAAAAAAAA